>VXBQ01009738.1:0-67170 GCA_013400175.1 Phainopepla nitens | reverse complement strand
GCTGTGGGTGGATCTCTGCATCCTGTGTAGATCCCCACAGGCTGTGGGTGGATCTCTGCAGCCCCCATGGATCCCCAGGGGCTGTGGGTGGATCTCTGCATTCCCCATGGATCCCCAGGGGCTGTGGATCTCTCTCTGGGTGGATCTCTGCATTCCCCATGGATCCCCAGGGGCTGCAGGGGCTCAGCTGCTTCCCCATGGTCTCACCAGGGCCTGCAGAGGAATCCTGGCTCAGGTGCCTGGAGCACCTCCTGCTCCTCCTTCCCCACTGCCCTTGGTGTCTCCATGTTGTTTCCCTCACATGTTCTCACCTCCTCCTCCTCTTCTCTGGCTGGGAAGAACTGTACATGCCCCACTTTGTTTTGATTTTCTTCTTAAATCTGTTATCACAGAGGTGTTACCATCATCTCTTACTGGCCCAGTTTTGGCCAGCAGCCTGTCCATCTTCAGAGCCATCAGGGATTGCCTCTGCCAGACAGGGTGGAAGCTTCCAGCAGCTTCTCACAGAAGCCACCTCTGCAGCCCCCCTGCTACCAAAAACCAGACTGTGCAAAACCAACAGAACTTGGCTTGTTCAGATGGGATGTGCCTCTTCTGAGAATTTTCTTCTAAAATCATGCTTTTTGACATGTATTAGCTGTGAGACATTTGATGGAACCCTCAGCAGTGTTATCACACAGAGATACAGGTGGTTCACTGTGAACTAATCCTTCATGGGCAGTGACATCTAAAACTTGTCATTTCTCACATCACAAGATGAGGAATGAGGAACAGGAAGGAACATATTAGTTAGGTGGTTTCCAGTAATGTACTGTCTGTAATGCAGTTTTAAATTTAGTACAAATGATTGTAATTATGAAATTAGCTTTTAAGACAAAGTTTATGGTGTTCTGCATAAGCAGCAGTTATCTGGTGACTAACAGAGCAGAATCCAAACAGCCCTGGATGGATCTTTTTTAATATCTGTGGTTGCATTATTTTGCCTTGCATATGGGGTTAGGTTATATATGTTAGGTTAAAATGTTAGGAAACCGAATGGCCATTTACTATTGTACAGCTGCAAGAACCACAGCCAGGTTCCAGGGCAGGGCTCTGGTTAGTAATTAATGTTTTTTATGCAGCCAGAGCAAGCTTTTGTCTGCACAAGCTAACAAGGGAATTTGGCTGATCCTGTGCCAGGTTTGCTGCTGCTGGTCAGTGGGGAGAGCCCCTGTCAGCTCTGTTATGGTTTGGGGCTGCTGCCTGCCAGGGTCAGGGTCAGGGTCCCTCTCTTCCTGAGGCATCTCTGCTCCTGGCTGAGTGTGGGGCTGGGTTTGCTCTTGGCACGCCTGGTAACGTGCTGGGGACATGAGCTGCACTTGGGCACAGCTTCTGGAGGGGCTGGAGCTGAGCGTTCACAGCTGGCTGGAGCTGGGCTGCTCCAAGGATCCTGTGGAGAGCAGGGCCTGACTGCCCTCCTCTGGTGCCCGTTGTAATTGAGGGCACAAAAGCACTGCTGGGTACACCTTGGCTTGCAAGCAGTGTGGAATTGGTCCTTGCAGCTCTCACATCCCTTCAGGTCTTTCTGCTCAGATCTGAGGATGGAGCAGGAGGAGGACATGAATGCAGCTGGTGCAGTGGCGTTTCAGAACGGCTTAGCAAGAGACTCTCCTGCTCTCCCAGCAGGACACAAGGGTCTGTGTCCAGCCCACTCTGGGGTTTCCCTACACCTGCGGTCCCCTCCCGTTCAGCCCCGTGCCCAGGTAAGGTGGTGAGCAGGGCTGGGACTGGCTCAGGTCCTCGGGGGCTCCTCAAGGGAACCTTTTGGGGGCAGATTTTGGGGAAGCTGCAAGTGACTGAAAGGAAATGGTGATGCAAGGGGAGGGGCTCTCGCACACTGAGCCCGTGGCTGCCCCGTCCTGGCCGTGCTCTGCCCCACATTCCCCACCTGCCATTCCTGGGGCTCAGGGAGTTTGTTAAACACTTCTTTCAGCCATTCCAGCTCTGATAGAGAGGGTAAAGGCACCTCTGGCTGTCATATCCAAGGCACCTGTCCTTGCCCCTCTGCTGCAGCTCCCTGTGCCATCACGGGGCAGCGTCAGCAGTCAGGGGAGTCCTTTGGCTGTCAGGGCAGCCAGCCTTCGCTGTCCTCTGATTCCAGAGGTCCCTCCAGGCTATCCCCGAGGCCTCCCAGCTCAGCTCTCCAGTCCTGGAGCCACTGCAGGGGCTGGGCTGGGAACTCGCCACGGGAAACACCGACTCAGTACAAACCACAGCGAGTAAACAATTTCGGGTGCGATTGCAGCGGGAGTTCCGCTTCCCCAGGGCTTTAAGACGAAGCAGAGCTGTGTAAGGGCAGAGGGGACGGGAAAGCACCCAGGCGGGCAGGAGCAGCAATGGGGGACGCCTTCATCCGGCACATCGAACTGCTGGGCTACGAGAAAAGGTTTTTCCCCAGCCAGCACTATGTGAGTACTCAGCAGCATTCTGGCATCTGAGGACTGAGGACTGGCCAGGGTAAAAAGCCTGGCCGACAAATTGCCTTAGATAAATGTGACTTAGGGCCTAAAGGCTTTCTTTTAAGGAGGTCATGGCTGATAACATGAGCTGGAGGCAGCCAGAGACTAAAATGTCCTGAACACACTTCAGGCACCTCCTTTGCAAGCCATTGGTTACTTTGCAGTCTTGGAAAGGGCTTTTTCCTCTTTGTTTCTCACGCACTTGCATGTTTCTGTCCCCTCTCTGTCCATTCCCAGGTCCCCTAGTGCCTGGTTTATTTGCTGGCAAAGCAGAGCTACTCGCATTGGGGTGGTGGAAGGAAAACATTGAATTTTATCTGAAACTGGACCATCCACAGGGCTGCCCAAGCACAGTGGGGTGTGCCTGCTGAACTGCAGCCTCTGCTTTGCTCCTCAGGTCTACATGTTCCTGGTGAAGTGGAATGACCTCTCTGAAAAGGTCGTCTACCGCCGCTTTACTGAGATATACGAGTTCCACGTGAGTCCTCCCGGGACACACGGGCTCGGGGTGGGGAAGCAGGAGGGTGAATGTCATCTGAAATTACCTCAAAGCAAACCTGGTTCAAAAGAGGCTCCTGGGTCCAGTCCTCCCTCTTTTGCCCCTGGAAGGTGGGAGCCATTGGCTCCGTGTCCCCGGGCACAGAGTGCCGAGGTGTGGGATCCAGCCAGCACATGCTGGTGGCAGCAGGGCGAGCACCAGGAAAGGCGCCAAGCTAGGGGCAGAGGAGGGGGTGTCACAGAGTGTTCCCCTGGTGCCATCCTCACTGTTGTGCCTGGCTCTGCTCTGCAGAAAGCGCTGAAGGAGATGTTCCCCATTGAATCCGGGGACATCAACATAGAGAACCGGATCATCCCGCACTTGCCAGGTGAGGGACAAGCACCGTGGCTGGGGAGTGAATAGAAACTGCAGCTCGTTGGGAAATTCCCTGGTGGGTTGAGCTGTGCTGGCTGCCTCCCAGACAGGTGCATGGTGCAGTATTTCCTGTACACCAGGCTTGAAATCAAAACCCCAGAAAGATCTCAGCAGTGGCAGTGGTTCTTCCCAACACTCAGCAGCCCTGCAGACCCCACCCCTCCTCTCTGAAGGCTGGGCACCCCAGAGGCAAGCCCAGAAGAATCAGCTGTGACCCCTGTGACCCCTGGCTGGTGCAAAGTGTCTGGCTTTGGGGAGGCTGAACTGAGTGGAGCTGAGCTGAGCCCTCTTTTGGTGACACCATCACTGGTATTGGCTTAATGCCCTTATGGCAACACAGATCCTTTGTAAGAGGAAACAATGCAATATGTCTTCAATGACAGAGAATGAACTCCTGATCCAAACAGCTGACGCTTTGTCTCCAAGCAAGGTGCACGTCAGAAAACTTCCCCATTTTATTTAATTTTCTGCTTTAAAGGAGGCAGAAGGGAGTCTGAAAAAGAGCTGCAGTTGTGGTTGACATCTCTGGAGGAGGAGCAAGTCTGCACTATGCAGCAGTGTGGGTGCCAGTCTGGGGGGGTTCAACTGCAGCTGGACTAACCCCACCATGCTGGGCCTCTTCCAACATGCTGCCCCTCACCATGCTGGGGCTGTTCAAAGCATCCTTATTCCATGTGGGGAACTGAGAGCACTGGGAACCAGACAGGTGTCAGACTGCTGGGGGGACATGGGTGTCACTGACCACACAAAAGCACTCCCCATCATGTGGTTCAACTCTGCTCGGGGTCAGGATTGCCAGCAGTATTTTAGAGCTGTGGAGTCAAGAACACCATAACCAGTGGGATGGGAGGATAAGCATATCTCCTCTGGCTGCAGGCTGCTCCCCTGAGCCCCTCCTGGTGCATCTGCTGGATTTGTGGCCCAGCAGTTTGGTTTAGTCTGAATACACATGTAGGAGTTACCCTAAAACTGAAATGGGGTCAAACAAGATCATTTCTGGGCTTGCATGAGCTGTGCTCCCACAAAGCTTTGCCTTACTGGCACAATGCAGCCATGCAGCACCTCAGGGCCAGACCCACTTGTTTGCAGAGCAAAATAAATGGTTCAGAGCAGTGTGCTTGGGAAAGTATTAAAAGCAAGGCATTCTGTCTGCTTTTTCTGAGCTCTTGTTCCTCTCCCCCAGCCCCAAAGTGGTTTGATGGGCAGCGCTCAACTGAGGGCAGGCAGGGCACACTGGCCGAGTACTGCTACACACTGGTCAACCTACCCCACAAGATCTCCCGGTGCCTGCATGTGGTCAACTTCTTCAAGGTCCGTCATGATGACATGAACCCTGTCACAGACAGCCAGTGAGTCCAGCTGCCTGCTATTTTGAGGGAAATCCTGCATTCCTGGATGCTGGCAGTAGCCTGCAGGGCGGGTGTCACTGCTCTTGGATAGGGCTGGTTGGCATTGAGCTGCCTTTGCTCTGACCCGTCTAGGATCAAGAAGCCTGAGGTCTTCCTCCTGCCGAAGGATTCCAAGAAAAACCCCACTGGTAAGAGGTCTCAGAGAGCTGCAAGTGGCTGCCTCAGCAGCAGCAAAGCCTGCTGGGGAGAGAGGTTTTCATTCCACGGCAGATACCCTCACCAAGAGCATGGTTGCTGTGCCAGAGCTGCAGCTGTGGGGAAGCCAAATCCTCAGGGGGAATGAGCCATTGTCCTGAAATCCAGCTGGTTTGGGGCTGAAAGAGGCTGGGAGGGCACTTTGGGCTGTCCTGGGGCTGCTTTTGGCCTGCCTGAAATAGGGTGTTTGGGGGCTGGAGGAGGGAACATCTGTCACTTCTCTCATGCAGACATCACGGGCCCCATTGTCCTGCAAACGTACCGAGCCATCGCTGACTATGAGAAGAGCTCCACGTCTGAGATGGCTCTCAAAGCTGGGGACATGGTGGATGTCGTGGAGAAGAGCGAGAGCGGTATGTGTCCATCCCCCTGGAGAGCCCCTGAGGGCCAGCCCACTCCCTGCCACAATTTCAGCAGGAATGAGTGCTGCCCTTGCATCTTGTGTCCAAACACAGCATGTGAGCTACTTATGGCAGTGAAGGCTGAAGGGTGAGGGGCAGTTCTAGAAAACTGCAGCATCTTGGCCATGCCCTCAGGCTGTGAGGCTCCCTGCCCAGCAGGGACAGGGTGAACTGGTCAAGTTCTCTGGCTGCACCATGTCACCAGAGATTTGCCCCAGCACTGTCCCTTTGGTCTAGGACATGGAGATGCCTCCTGCACCTGCCCTGGCCAGGACAGGCCTGGTGCCAGTCCCCACACCACTCTCTGCTCTTGCCCATGGTTGCTTTCTTTCCAGGCTGGTGGTTTTGTCAATTGAAGAATAAACGAGGCTGGGTACCTGCTGCCTATCTGGAGCCAATGGATGGTCCTGATGAGTCTGAAGAGCAGGAACCCAACTATGCAGGTAAATGTTGGGGTGACCAGGATGTGTGTGTGTGTGTCAGAGCACAGCCTGCTGCAGCTCTCCACTGAGATGGCTCACTGCAAAGCTGAGCAGTTCAGACTGAGCAGGATCACTGGGCAGGGAGATGCTGCTGTAGGAACTGCCAGGAGGGATAAATCTCATGGCTTGGTGCCTCACTGTCAATCTTGGGAGCTACCCACGACCTGCAGTTCCTCATTAGATTTGTGTTTTGGCTGATCTTTATGCAGTGGCCATGCTGAGCTGGCTGGGTGAAGGCTGAGGTGCTGGGTTAGCAGAACAGCACAGTGCAGCATCCAAACCAGGCACAGGCACTCGCAGTGCTTCACCTGCTTCACCTCTGTGCTGTCCTTATCAGGGCCTGGCCCTGCTCCCTGCCCTCTGCACTGCCCTGCCGTGACAGCAGGAGCATCACATGGAGCAGAGGATGGATCCTGCAGACTTGTGCCAATTGCTCAACAGGTTTCAGCTTTGTGGGTTTCACAACGCTGGAACAGGCTCTGTTAGGACAACACTTCCTTCTGCCTTATTTCACCATCCAAATTCTGAACACGCTTTGGAGCAGAGATAGGTGTGCTTCCTCTGCCTGCACCGTAAAGCTTTCTTCTGGAGAGAGGGTGAAGGGGCTGGGATGAGCCATGGGCAATGACAAGTCATGGGGAAGTCTGAATCTAAACCTGAAGCACCCTGAGTCTTGCCTAAAATGTAAGGTGCCTCTGGTGCCTCCTCTTCTCAGTGGCTGGGGAGGTTGAGCCCCCATCCCTGAGGTGTCAGCACATGACCCACCACCCCCATTTCACGTGCAGGTGAAGCGTACATCGTCCAGAAAAGCTACACTGCTGTGGAAGAGGATGAGCTGACCCTCAAGGAGGGTGATACCATTGAAGTCATCCACAAGCTCCTTGATGGCTGGTGGGTCATCAGGTGAGAGATGCCATGAACAGGTCAGTTGAGCAGCACTCAGGCAGAGGAAAGGGAGCACCCATGGTTCTCCACATCAGGGCTCTTTGGTGCTGCTGCCCAGCACTTCTTTTTGCAGGGCTGCTTCTCTGAGTCTGTTTTTTGCCAAATATTAAACATTGCAGCTGGAAATTCCTCTGCTGAGGGCTTCAGAAATATCCAAGAAGGAGGCAGACGGAAAAAAAAAGTGTATCTGTTATTTTGCCTCTAATTTTTCTGGCACATTTTGCTTTGCAAAACCTCAATTTTCATTCTGTCTGTGAGGAATGTGAGAGGTAACCCACATGGCACCAGCAGGGAACAGGCATGAACCATGACTCATGGAATGTCCTCAGCTGGGAGAGTTTGAGACCAGGTTAGATGGAGCTTGGAATAACCTGTTCTAGGGGAAGGTGTCCCTGCCTGTGGCAGAGGGTTGGCTTCAGGTCCTTCAAGGACCCTCCTAACCAATCCATTCTAGGACTCTGTGACCACCCATAAGAATGATCAAACCTCTCTCCTGGAGTGAGGTGGTTGCAGAGCCATGACTGCAAGTGATGTTGCCTTGTGTTGCACTGCAGGAAGGATGAAACCACAGGTTATTACCCCTCCATGTACCTGCAGAAAGCTGGGGAGGTGAACACCTCTGTGAAGAGTGAGCTGAGGAACCGGGGTGCTCCTCCAAGGAGGTAGGAGAAGCTCTGTGTAGAGGGCAGAAAAACATCTCCCTCTCCCTTGAGGGAGATGAAATCAAACCAGACAGGGTGTTGTAGTGTCACCTGCCTGCCCTGTCAGTGAGGAACTGCCTGCAGAAATGTAAGCAGGGCACAGACAGACCAGGGCTGTCCTCCCCAACTACCACAGGCACCCCAGCATTGCTGATGCAGGGCTTCCAGATCCTTGCTCCAACAGGTCCTCCTGTCAGGTGTATTTCTCCTTGTCCTTCTGCAAACTTTCTTTTCTGGGCTAATCTTATTTAAATTTCAAATTGGCCATTTTCTTACTTCCTAAGTGTGTGCACTGAATCATTCAGAGGTAAGGAGAGATTTGACTAAATGGAGCTGCCATGTGGCCAAACCTAATGGGAGGATTTGAGCTAATGCAAGGGGGTTTATTTTGATTAAAAAGATAAAAAGCAATAATAACTCACAAATTCCAATGCATAATAACTCACAAATTCCAATGAAAAGAGAATGGCTAAAAAGGACAGAACTTGCTATCTCTTTTTTTCTGCAAGATGACATGTCAGGCCTGCTATAAAGTCTCTCCAAATCCAGTTTTGCTGGACCATGGATTGAGTGTAAGACACTGTAAAATGGTTCAGATCCACTTATTTGAACACAGAGATGTTTGCTGGTGGCCTTAGGGGAGATGAGGTGGCCTGTTCCAAGGACAGTGCCTTGTCCCCCTGCCATTGTGACTGCTGCCCCGTGGCACTGGCAGCCAGGCCAAGCCCTGTTGTGAAGGTGATGAGCTGCTGTTATGGCAAGAGCTTTGCTATGACTTGGAGTATGTGCTCAGGCCAGGAAGGGGCTGAAGGCAGAGGGACACATTTCTTTGAGAAGAGCAGGAGCACGATGCCATGGGGTGGACATCAGGAGCCACCTCACTCCTGCCATGGTGCTGAATACAAAGCAAAGGCCTCTCTCTGCCCGGGGACAGTCCCCAGTACCCAGGTTCCCCTGTAGCAGCCCCGTGCTGCTCAGCCTTTCACTTCTCTCAGTAGTTTCTCTCAGTGGGTTCAGCACTGCACAGCCAGGTGCACACTGCCACGTGCCCCATGCTCCATTCCCCTGTGTCTGACCCTTGAGCATGGGGGAGCCATGCCAAGCCCACAGCAGGGACCTCAATTTTGTGGCCAGGATAGGTGCTACATGTTCATTCATCAAAGAGCTACAGATCACTTCTGGGGCTTTCCTGGATAAACCTCATGCCCATCTCGTCCTTCCAGCCTTATGCCCAATCTTCCCCACCAATCCATTACTTTCCAGACTTGTGCTCAGGGTTCACCCTTCAGTGTTTGCTTGCAAAGCACCATCCAGCTGCCTGTGAACATGTCAAAGGTTGTGTCTCACTGATGGCTGCTCTCGAGGGCTGGCATCCACCAGGCAAAACCCAAAAGCAGAAATTGGGGTTTAGGTGAAGCAGAGGAGGAAGTCTGGGGAAAGAAACAGGTGGAGTGAGAGCTGCCAGCACGAAAACGGAAGGTTTTGTTTCTCTCTCCTTGCAGATCCACCATCCGAAACGCAAAGAGCATCCACAAGCAGGGCCGGAAGCAAATCAGCCAGGAGACCTACAGGAGGAACAGCAGGAGGTACATCCAGAACCAGCGGAAGCTGAGGGGAAATTCCCAGAGCAAGGCCAATGTCATCAGTAAGTGTCAGTGGGACTGGAATCCTGCAGGCATGACCCGTGCTCCCCACCAGTGCTGGCAGCTGGAGCAGGATGGCACACTGAGGTCACACCGTGCCCATCTGCCCTTTTCCCACAGGGAAAGTCTGTGCAGGGAGGTGTTTCTTTCAGTGACTTTTCTTACCCCTGGCTGTAGGTCAGACAGAGCAGAATATGGTCCTGGAAGGAGGTCAGCCCACATTTGGGACCTGTGCTTTCCTTTGTGCACCTAACCTCCCCCATGCTGCCATTACCATTGCAATTGCCACGTTCGCTGTCAGCAGAGCTCCCAGAAGGAAGTGTTGCATGAAGAAGCATAGAATTATAGAATTCAGTTTTGGTAGGAAGGGACCTTAAAGACCAATTCATTCCAAGCTTCCACTTCATCAGGTTGCTCCAAGCCTCATCCAACCTAGCCTTGAACACTTCCAGGTACAGGACAGTCACAGTTTCTTTGGGCAAGCTGTGCCTCACTACCTTCACAGGAAAGAATTTTTTTCCTGATACTTAATCTAACCCTGGCCTCTGAGTGTGAAGCCACTCCCCCTTGTCCTACCAGTTCAGACCCTTCCAAAAAGCCCCTCTTCATGAAGAAGGAAAGAGGTTGAGGTATACTCTTTAGGTCTGGTAGTCCCCATGCAGTATCCATGACCTTCGCAGAGCTAAAGATGGGCAGACCAAAAGACAGGCTTTCCTTGAGCACAGTTCCCAGCAGGGCACTGCTGGGCCCATCCTGACACTGTGACCTGCAGGAAGACCACTACATGCAGCAGGGACAGGAGGAGAGGAGCTGCTGAATGCTCATGAGGGTGGAGTGTGGTGGAGAGCTCTGACCCATCTGTACATCTTTTTTACTCACAGTTGAGAAAAATGAGCCAAAGGACAACAAGCCCAAGGCTCAGCCTGCTGTTCCTCCCCGTCCCAGCAAAGACCTCATCCTGAACCGCTGCTCTGAGAGCACACGGAGGAAGATCCTGTGAGGATCCTGTGAGCCCCCACACCAGCCACCCAAAGGTTCATCTCCTCCAGCTCCTGTGCAGCCAGGGCTCAGAGCCAGACCATGGATCTGTTGTGGCTGCCCACAACCACGAGTTACATATGCCATAGCATATGTCGCAGTCGAGACGGACACAATACTTTTTGGAGAACTAAACTTTGTTCAGGCAGCTTCTCTCACCCTTCTGTTTTCTTCTACAGGCACCATCACTCAGCCCTGTTCCTTAGGCAGCACCACACAGCCTCCTGCTGACTAAACTTTACCCAAGCAGTATCACACAGTCTTCTGATTTGTTCTTCTTTCTGCATGACCAGCTAACTCCTTTCTGTTTCCTCACACGGCCACCTATCCCTGTCTGTTCCTCATTCAACATCTCACCTTTTCTGTTCCTCTCCTGGCCGCCGGTCCCTGTCTGTTCCTCATTCAACATCTCACCTTTTCTGTTCCTCTCCTGGCCGCCGGTCCCTGTCTGTTCCTCATTCAACATCTCACCTTTTCTGTTCCTCTCCTGGCCGCCGGTCCCTGTCTGTTCCTCATTCAACATCTCACCTTTTCTGTTCCTCTCCTGGCCGCCTGTCCCTGTCTCCTCTCAGCATGGCCAGCAGACTCCAAGACTCTGGCACATCTTCACAGCTCAGCAGGCAGATCCCAACTGACCCAGGGTCGGTCAACCCCCTCGTTATTAGGGCTTATCCTTACTGGTTACCCCGTGGTTTATTGAGGGTTAGACTGCTTCTAGTCCTTCTAGTCCTCGTGTAATTAGTGCTGCTGCCCACAGGGATCCAGGTGGTTCTGGCAGCCGCAGCAGGCCAGGGAGGCTGCTGGCCATATCAGCCCAGCCCAGTGCCCGTCCTCACCCTCCATCACAGCCAGACCAAGGTGTCCTGAGAGCCCTTCGAGGAGGGACCAGCCCTGCTCCACCAGCTCCTTATAAGCACCAAAAGTCCTCATCTCTGGATGCCCTTCTGTTACCTCTTTGTATTTTGAATTATTTTTGTGGTTGTCATCAATAAAGGAGAGATACTCGACAGGCCCTGAGGAGCAGTGTGGGCATGGCGGCAGGAAAGGTGTTCCTCCCGGGTGGATGTTGGGCAAGGGATTCGCAAAAGACGCTGGCAGTGAGAAAGTTTAGTTGGGGACATGAAAGGACAGCAGCTTCCTCCTGGAAAAGGAGAAGGAGAGGAAAGCGAGGGCTCAGTGTTGAGACAAGGCTGCTTCACACAGGGAGTGTGGCGGGACGGCTGCATTCGGTACCGCCACAGCCAGCCCCGTCAGCGCTGTGCCGGCCGGGGCCGGGGCTGCGTTTGATCCAAACGGGGCTGGGTTTGGGCATGATCCCGGTTTGGGTTTGGGTTTGGGCATGATCCCGGTTTGGGTTTGGGTTTGGACATGATCCCGGTTTGGGTTTGGGCATGATCCCGGTTTGGGTTTGGGTTTGGGCATGATCCCGGTTTGGGTTTGGGATGGGTCTGGGTATACCTGTTGGTTTGGGCTTGAGTTTTAGTTTTGATCTTTGTTTGGGTCTAGGTCTAAGTCCAGACTGGGGTCTGGGGGTGTGTTTAGGTTTAGGTCTAGGTTTAGGTTAGATTTTGGGCCGGGCTGTAGGCTCAGCCGTAGCTGGAGCTCTGGGCCCGTGCGGGCCCTGCCCGTTCTGAGGGAGGCGTTGCCCCTTTAAGAGAGGCGCGCTTCTGCGTGCGCGCGCCGCGTGGGAGGGAGCCGAGATGGCGGCGGCCTGAGGGGAGCCATGGCCGGGCCGGCGCGGCGGCTGCTGCTCCGCAGGGGCTTGGGCGCGGCGGCGGGGCCGCCCAGCACCCGCCAGCTGCGGGAGGCCGAGGAGGCCGCCCCGGTGTTCCAGTACGCGGGGAAGGCGGCCAAACGCAAGGACCGCGTGTTCGTCTGGGGCTTCAGCTACTCGGGCGCCCTGGGCGTCCCCAGCTTCGTGAGGCCGGACGCGGGCTGGAAGAAGCCGCGGCGCATCCAACCCACGCCGTACCGCCTGGAGACGGAGGAGAAGGTGGGTCCGGTCCGGCGGGGCCAGCGTGGCTGCCCCGGGCTGCGGAGCCTGCTCAGGGCTTAGCGCAGCTGAGAGCGGCGTTACTGGATCGAGCTTATGGGCTTTGCCGCGATTCAGTGGTTTTTGTCGGCGTAGTGGTATTGCTTGGGATGATTACTGTTTTAATTGCAGCAGCGTGTAGTTTGGAAAGTGTGTATTTGTAATTTTGTCAGAGGCATGAGATAGCCAGGATGTGAAGAGCTTTTGCCAGATTAAATTGGCCTCGTCCAGTGGCTCCGGGCTGCGCCCACCTGGCAGATGGGAAAGTTGTGTTGAAAATCATGTTTTTGTTTTGCCGACGTGTTCCACTCGTGCTCCGCTGTCGAGTGCGGAGAAAGCCAGAGCGCTCGTGGGCTCTCTGGCGTGGGAGGGGGCTGAGCAGGGCCCTGGGGGCAGCCCGGCAGTCCCCCCTGCGCCTGGCACGGGGCAGACGCTCCGGGAGGCCTTGGGCCGTGCCCTGGGGAGCCTGCTCGGTGCCCGGCCGCCCTCCGGGGAAGAGCCTGTTCCCCATATCCTGATACCCAGCCCAAACCTGCCGTGGCACAGCTCCAGCGCTCCCTCGCCTCCTGTCCCTGGCCCCCGAGCAGAGATCGGAGCTGCAGACCCCCGTGAGATCTGACCTGCGGCTCCGTTTCCCCAGGCCAGACAAACCAAGTGACCACAGTTGCTCCTCATGTGGCTCTTATGCTGGGGTTTTTTTGTCAAAAGGGATAAAAAAACGTGTTATTCTCTTAATATCTCTGTATCTTTCTTTGTTTAGTTTTGATGGGATTTTTTTTGTTGGATTTTTGTTTTGGTTTGTTTTTTTGGGGGAGAGAGGTTTTTGTTTTGTCTTGGGTTGTTTTTTGGTTTTGTTTTTTGTTTTGTTTGTTTTTTTTTTTTTTAATCTGCTGATGCAGGTCAGCAAACATGTCTTTCTGTGGTGTTGAATGGGATTAAGATAATGGAGAAATAGAGGTGTATGCACACAAAACCAAAACTTTAGGGTGGAAAGGTTGGACCTGAGTTTTCACCATTGTGCCTGTCACAGAAAACTCTGATAATTTTTGCAAGACCATACATGCCATGAATTTGGGCTGCCTGTGAATGTAGCTTAATGAAGAATGAATGCTGATGGACAAGTAGCATGGAGTGAAACTTGCTTTTGTAAGCCACAGTTTCTGACTGAATGGCGTGGGTTTTGTCTGTCTTCAAAGATATCCTCTGCTGCCTGCGGTTATGGATTCACTCTGCTGGCTTCTAACACCAGAGACATCACCAAAGTGTGGGGCATGGGGCTCAACAAGGATTCCCAGCTTGGATTCCAGAGAAGCAGAAGAGATCAAAGTAAGAATTTAAGTGTTTTAAAGACTTAGAGGGTGACACTGCAGCATGCCTGTGGTACAGGAATCTTCATGTGTTGGGAGCTGTGAAAAACATCAGGAGGCTTTGATGCTGTCCCAGGCTGTGCTTTATTTTTTTTTAAACAAGTCCTTTTCTGAAATCTCTGTTTCTGTGTGCTTTGTAATTGGTCAGCTGTGCCTCTGTTCTGCACACTGCACTTGATTCCTTTCATCTGGGCAGGAATGTAGCTGTTTATTCTGCAAAGTGTGGTGTTGGTTAATGTGTTAATGGCTTTGAATCTATAGTTTGATAGTAGGTACACCCACAACAGTGTAGTTATTAATAAAATCATTTTGGCAGGACAGTTTGCTTGCTCCTGTTGCCTTTGCACTTAAAAACTGAAGTCCCTTAGTCCTCCTTCCCTCCCCAGTAAGGGGTTTTTTATACAGTCTGTGGGATTTTTGTGAAGCTGTAGGATTTATTTTAAAATTATTTTAATAGCAGGTTGCATTTTGAAGGAAAAAAAAAGTTTTCAGCCATTTTGTCTTACACCAGGCTCTCAAACTCATTTAAGAAGAGCATTTCTATGCATTGTCACCTACCACTGAAGACAGGAAAAACACAAACTTTCCTCACAGAATGGCTGACTGACTAGACATTCCTCCATAAACAGTTGAGGAATATCATGATAAAAAGTTTTTGCCATTATGGTGTGTAAGAGTGTAACCCTTTGAGGGTGTGTCTGATGTGGGCAGACGATTGAACTTGATGGAGAAGCAGGAGAGCATTGCAGCTGCATTGCAGCGTGTTGAGGTTTGCAGTGCTGCTGCTTTGTGGTGGCACCCAGGGTAGTTCTGCAAGAGTGTGTACACACAGCAGGTGTGTGCTTGAACTGCAGGGGCTGCACAAGCTTCTGCTCACTTCTGCTGTTAAAGGTTTCAGCTCTTGCTGGGTCTTAGTTCTGTATGTGCTGATGTCTCAGGAGTGTCTTGCAATTACCTGGTTTTTCATCTGACCTGGAAATTATTTTTGTCAGAGAATCCTGAAATAGGTTAAATGCTTTTGCAGTTCAAGCCCCACTAGTAAGAGCGTGTTTGGCAAGATCAGAATGAAAATGTGGTGGAGATCAGTGGGATTGCTACTGCTCCATGTTTCATGTCCCCCCAGAGAAGGTTTCCTTTGGGACGTGTCACTCATTGCTGTTTTACAGACTGACTTCGGTGCCTGCTGCTTCCAGCACTGTGTTGCTGTAGGTGCTTCATTTCCAAGGGAATTTGCAGCCTTTTGGCTTTTAGATGGTTGTATCTAAACTACTCATACTTCATGCTCACCTCTCTGTTCCTCAGCCTCATTGTCCCTTTTCTCCAAATGCCCTTGGCTGTCACTGGTCCCAGAAGTGTGTGTCTTTCTGCTGGAGGGAGCAGAGAGAGGAAAAGGTTTTTTTGCTTTGTGACTTCCAAGTGTTTCTAGACAGACAGACAGCTGGTTGCCTTTAAGTTCCTGCTCTATTGCATGGCAGATTGACCAGCTGCTGTTGTGCTGCCTGTCCTCACATCCAGTAGTGTCTTATTGCAAAAGACCATGTGTAGATTTTTTTTTTCTTCATTTTAGGTTTTTTGGGGTTTTTTGTTTTTTCCCTTTAGTTTTTAGTTTTGTTGAATGCAGTGAGAACCAGTAAAGCACTGCTGCCTGGTCCTCTAGGATGTGATTTCATTTATTACAATGACTTTGATATCAGGACTTTTTATCTCCCCTTAACATTTTCCCTAGTACTGATTTATGGTTTGCTGTTCTTTCTCTCCTCAGCTGACTGTAACTGATTACATATTCTTCAAATTGCTAAATCTTTTTAAAGTACAGCATGTCATTTTTCATGAACATTAGATGTCTCATTCCCTCTGGACCTAGCCTAGCTAGTCTTTCTTGCATTCCTTATTTCTGAAAGTGCCTTTAATCTACTTTCCTTTGAATGTGAAGCACTAAGATTTTTTTGTTCATCTTTCCTGATACATTTTTGTGATTGTTGCTCTTGTACCTTGTTGGCAATATCCCCAGTTGCACAGAGTGTTTGTGTGTGATATTAAGCTCTGGTAATCCAGCTGTATTCACCAAAGTGGTTGAACATGTGAGTGAAAGCCTCAGTTTCACAATTCTGCCACCTGAAGCCCTAATAACATTCACCCTCTAGTTTTGGGGGGCTTCCATTTAGGCAGTGCTTATTGGCTTCAGCTATCTCCATAGCTCTTGCCTTTTCCCTCCCTCTGTGATAAATCCCTGTCAGTGTCTTTGGTTAGTAGCTTGGCTTTCTAAAATGTATCTGCTTTTGTAACAAAGCAGAAGCGAGTGTGTGAATGTACAACAGGATCAGCAAATATATGTTGGATTTACTTTGTGGAAGCTACTGACTTAAATTTGTTCTCTCTTCCTTAAGCTAAGGGCTATGAATATGTCTTGGAACCATCTCCAATTCCACTACCACTGGAGAAGCCACAGCAAACTCGAGTCTTGCAAGTGTCCTGTGGGAGAGCCCATTCCCTGGTCCTGACAGATAGTGAAGGAGGTACAGTGTTGCTTGTGCTGATGATGTCAAGGGGTGCCTGGCTATGCTTTTACTAAAAGCTTGAAAAAAATTGTCTCCTGTCCTTTAGAACCATATCCCAGGTGGGCTGTTTGCACTGTAAATGGGATGCAGGCAGCTGTTGCCTTTGTGGGATTGCTTCTGTGAGGGAAAGCCATGAGCTTCACTTGGCTCACGTTGTAAATGCTGTGGGAGCTTTTTACTGCAAGGTTTGTTTCTCTAGCCCCAGGCCTGGCTGAGTGCAGCCTGTTTGTCTTGTTCACTCAGATGTGTTTGTGAACACAGATTTTGGTGCCAGTACTCCTGTGTTACTTCCCCTTTAAGCCCCAGAGTGCTATGTTTATAAAAACAATTAATTAATAGTCCTCTATAGAGAAGATCCTGTTTGTGAATTGTCTCTCTACATCTCTGGGAACTCTCTGGTGCAGTGGCTTCAGTGCTGCCCCGAGTGATCCAGTGCAGCTCCTCAGTGGGTGAGCTGGTTGGTTCATTGGTTCCCTCTCCTGTGGGAATGCTGATCTATGTCTGAGTCCCTTGGACAAAGGCAGGATGAACGAGGCAGTTCCTGACTGTGACAGACAGGGGCTCCAGGTACTGCTGCTGTGCCTGCAACAATGCTGCCAGGTGTTAGTGGTGAAAATGGATTGAATCCCTTTAATTCAAGTGGACTTACTTAGAAAAAGGCTTATGCCAATTTTTACATTGCTGTGCTCCATCTTTCAGACTTAGAACTGCATGAAAATACTTAGTGAACTTGAACAAGGCTTTCAGGGGATTGAGCAGGACTAAAACTAGTGTGTTTTATCACTGTCTTTCAGTTTTCACAATGGGAAACAATTCTTACGGACAGTGTGGCAGGAAGGTTGTTGAAGATGAAATTTACAGGTGAGAATGCAAAGATCCTGAACTTTCTTAATGCTGGAAATGTAATTGCATGAAAACAACCCTGCATAAAAGCCTGAAGATAGAAAAGGTCTGGCAGTATAAGCATGCCATTTAAGATGAAGGAGTCTGAGAACAGGCTTTTGTGCTGCAGGCATCATACAAGCAGCCTAGCTTTGAACCCAGGCTGGGCACTGGCACCCTGCTGACCACATTGACAAGAGACAAAACATGTCAGCATGGGACAGTTCTTGCAGGAACAGTGAGAGAACCCAGCCTTCATAAATTGCTTGAGGTGATTGGTGTTAGTAGCTGGGCTTTCTCCCTTTAGCTGTTCAGAGTGCTTGTGCTGTTCCTGAGGATGTTAGAAGTGCCATTTAATTATGAAAGAGGCATCCTCTTGTTAAGTCTCTGCTGTAACTGCCTCTGAGTCTGTGGTGCTTTTCCTTCATTGGGTTTTTTGTGCACTAAAGCATATGCTCAGAAGTGCTCTGTATGATAGAGTAAGTGAATAGTGGGAATATGTTGAGTTTCTGATTCCCTAGTAGGACCAGAAAAAAATCTTGTTCATTGCTCTGTCTGTGATCCACAACACTTGGTCTGTAAAGTTTGAGAAAATAGCTGTAATTAGGTAGCTTTTGTTAGTCCTGATATTGGAAGTCTCTTTGGATTGTTCATAATTCCTGGTATTGTGGAAAAATGGCAGGGTGTTAGTGCTTACACTGTGCTCTGGCATATCTGGGTTGTCTCTAGCTAAGTGTAGTGTTTATATGGGTACTGCAGTATGATGTAGTGTCTCTGCTCATTCTAGACTAGGCACTGTCTTTGAGGGCTGCTCCTACCCCAGTCACAAGAGCTTATATTTAAAAAGTGACAGTTCTTAACTACTTAAATAAGAGAATGTAGCATTATGTTCCTTCTTTGTGCAGGTGTTTTGCAGTGAAACTGCATGCAAACAAATTTCTCTGCTTGTGGTAATAAAGTGGCTTTCAGTAGAGGCAGGTTTACCTTTGTGTTTTTTGGTTGCAGTCTTCTGAAATCCTCTGTGTTGCCTTTTCTCTTCTTGGTGGTTGTTTGGTGTCCAGTGAAAGCCATCTCATTCATCAGCTGAAGGAATTTGACAGCAGAGTTGTCCAGGTAAGAGGATCATCTGAACTCAGTCCTGAAAATGAGTTGGAAACCATCTGAACAGCCAGGCTCAGAGAGTGGCAGACATTGACTGGAAGCAGATTTGAAACCAGTGACAGCTGTGGTACCCCAGGGACCTGGGGTCCAGTCCTGTTTACATTTTCACTGGTGATCTGGATCACAGAGTGTTCCTTCAGCAGGTAGCAGTGACATAACACTCTGAGGTGTGACTGATAAACCAGAGGGTGGTGCTGCCATCCAGAGGCTGGAGAAATAGGCCTTCATGAACCTCATCGAGTTCAGCAGTGGAAATGGCCAAGTCCTGTTGCTGGTGAAGAGCAATTTCAGACACCACCATGGGCTAGGGGTGACTGTCTGGGAGGCAGCTGTGCAGAAAGGGCCCGGGGTACACCAGGCTGACCATAACCCAGCAATGTGCCTTGCTGCAGAGAAGGCCAGTGATACCCTGGACTGCATTAGGAGGAGTGTTACCTGCAGGTTGAGGAGATGGTTCTTCTTTTCCACTCAGCCACACTCAGTACTGTGTCTGCTTCTGGGCTCTCCACTCCACTACTCTTTTCCTGTTGATTTCTTGTTCCCTTTTGTCACTTTTATATTGCTCAGGAGTGTAAATTTTCTCTTTGCTTTTTCAAAAATGAGCTGTGAAACCATCCACTTAGACTAGCCAGCATTTCTCTGAGTCAGGTTCCTAGGAAGGCAAGGGACTGCAGGGCAGCAGAAGCACCTGCCATGGCCACAGAATTCCCAGGCACAGGAGCAGTGTGTTGGCATGTCTGTGCCTCTGTAGCCATGCTCTGTGGGCAAACATTGCTCCTGCTCCAAGGAAGGGTCATTCATTTACACCCACCTGATGAGACTATGCTGTGCTTCATCCTAAAACTGTTTGGAAATAGGCTTGTAAAACTTCTGTTTGGACTTTTCATGGGTTTTTTTCCAGGGGAGTTGAATACTTGGTATCTGTTTGTACTTTGAGAACAGTAGTTATGTGCTTAATATTGGTACCACTCTCTTCAACTTGTTGATTAATCTTTAATCTTTATTTAATTTTTAATGTCTGCTTTTGAATGGTTTTTCCCTTGGCTTTAATTCATGCCAGGCCTGTGGCAGACATGATGGCTAGTTCAGCCTATATATAGATTTGAGAACAGCTGTGTGCCTGGAGTGCCTACATGGCAAAGAATCAATAGCAGTTTGTAGCTGGCATCAAGAATCATGTGTTTAGCATCCTGTGAAGGGAGAGCTCTTATTTACTCTTTGCTGTTTCATTATGTTGTACTGCTGAATCAAGCTTTCCTTCTTTTGGATCTTTGAACAAATCAAGTAGAAATTTCTGGTGTTTTCTCTGTTTAATCTTGTGGTTCTTGCCTTCCCTTTCCCTAGAGCCATGTGATCAGGAGAGAAAGGTCAAAATCTGAACTGATGGACATCAGAGGTCCATTGCTCAATTTATCTGTCAGTAATGCTTCACTAAATCAAGTCTGAACATGTGACCTTTCCTGACTAGCTCTGACTTCTTGTTTGTGTGCAGGTTGTGTGTGGGCAGGACCACAGTCTCTTTAGAACCAAGAAAGGTACAGTCTATGCCTGTGGATGGGGAGCTGATGGACAAACAGGTAGGAACTCAGCTCAGCTTGCTTGTCAGGGAGTTGATGAATCTAGCAAGCTGTCCTAATTGAGAAGTTGTGATGTGTATTTGTCATGCACGTGTGGACACCAAGGGGCTGCTCACGTTTCCAGTTGTGTGTAAATGTTTCCAGTTCTCTTGTAACCTAACAGAGACAATCCCGTTCATTTTTTGAGGACCTTTGGGATGCCACCCTGGCAACCCCAGTGTGCATTCAGAGGAGAGTGTGTCTGCTGTTTAGAGCTTCTGAGGGGATGTGGAAGTGACATGGGCAGCTTTGCTCTTCAGTTTGGTGGTGGCTTTGCCTTCCTGATTCTTGTTTTGGGGTCTCTTCTGCTCTTTTGAGCCGACGAGTGCTTTGGTAGCTGTTGTGTGTTTTAGCATGGGATCCTTGGGCTTCTTGTGATGGCTTTTGCTGCAGAGAACTTCCTCCTCACAGTCATCCTTTATTCCTTTTGCTGCTCCCAGAGCTGAGTTCTTCCCATGATTTTTTTGTAACAATATGGTGTAACCTGGCTTTCTCTCATCTACATTCTGGTCTCTTTTCCTGCAGCAGTTTGTCATGTAAAGCATTTACTTCCCAGCCTCTTTTGCCATCTCCCCTGCTGTTGTCTGACTGATTGGAGTGTGCTGTCACTCATGGCTCTCCTTGCAGAAGACAGGATGCAGCCAGTTTGTGAAACTTCATCTCTTTTGGGATATCTGCCTGGCTTGGTTATTATTTTTCAAACACTTTGGTCCATGCAACTAAGAGATATGAGACTTCAGACTGTGATTTTTTTAAAGTTGTTGTGTACTCCAGAGAGGTGGCTTTGGCTAGTGGGAGTGATGTTTGTGGCTGCTTGTCTGTTGCAGCTGCTAATTAAGCAGTATGGACAGAAAGATTCATTTCAGAGGAAGGGTGATTTTGTTACAGTGTCACAGAAATGGTCCTATACAAGTATTAAAAGTGTGTCTGGAAAAAAATTCTTCATAATCTCTACTTTTTCTTTTCAGGTCTTGGACACTATAACATCACCAGTGTTCCTACTAAGCTGTGTGGTGACATTGCTGGTGTAAACATTATCCAAGTCTCTTCCTATGGGGACTGTTGTCTGGCTGTTTCAGATGAAGGAGATGTCTTTGGGTGGGGAAATTCAGAATACTTGCAGTTGGCATCTGTCACAGAAACCACACAGGTCAGTTGACCTGAGAGCACGTTTTTATGTGTTTCAGTTCAGCTGCTGTGCACAGAGTTAAGAATTGCATGTTTCTCTTTGTTCTGGGTTCTTTTGGCAGCAGATACAAACACCACTAGCAGGCTACTTTTACAAAAGCTTGCAAAACCAACCTCTCTGACATGTTTGTGTACCTTCAGGGGGCAGTATGTTTCCCTGCTTTGATAGGCAAAGGTTTGTGTCACCTCACTCCAGTTTGTTAGTCTAAGAGCTCCATATTCTTCTTTCTCCATCCCATGGACTTTGCACCAATTTGAGACCCAGCTCAAGTGCTTTTGCTAATTTCAGGACAGGAATTAGTTTTTTGGCTGGCTAATCTAGGATTTCAGGTGGTCCTACTTTGAGCATGGTGCTGATCCAGATGGCCCTTGGAAGTCCCTTTCTGTATTCTGGTGAATTTTTCATGGACATCCTTAGTGGGTTTATAACTGTGTCCTAAACAAATTCCAGTGTCTCACAGATAAAAGGTTTTTTTGAGCAAACTTACATGGGGCATTGGTAGAGTGCTGTCTTCTCACTAGGCATTGTACTGCTGAGGTAATTAGGCAGTTGGCCTCATGTTACAGCTACTTTAGGAAATTGAGTCAGGAAATTAATCAATACTCAAGCTACTCTTGGCAGAAGGCTAAGAGCAGACAATTGTATTAGAATAACTTGAGCAAAATTTTAGAAAGCTTTGTTTCCTGTGCCTCTCCTGAGGTAACCTTAATGTGGGGCTAAATGCTGAGACCCATAAGGCCTGAGGAGAGTGAGCAGATTATGTGGTGTAGCAGTTTTCCTGGCTGGGTGCACGATGAGGGTCTGCAGCACCTGAAATGGATGGATGGCATGTTTGCCTAAAATGAGAGTCTTAGCTGAAATATAGATGCAGTCCAAAGTGTAGAATGGCAGAGCTATGAAATCAAAGATTGCTCTTTCCATATATCAGGCTGTGTATGTATGTGGTGTTGGACTGTACCAAATAAGTGTGATTTTTCAAGTCATTTTTCCCTAGTATGTTCAAAAATGCCACTGAAGACTGAATTTTAGTGATCTAATCCAGTATGAAGACTTGAAGACATGCTCACCTGTTGATTTCCCCATTGTATCAGACTTCAAAAGCCAGGCTTAAGAAGCAGTTATTACTCATTCTTAGCCTTGTTGCCATGCATTAAGCTTTCCAGTAGGTAACTTTTTTCATTTTGTCCTCATCTTAATGATTTTCATGTAGGTTGGTTTTTTTTGGTTTATTTTTGGTTTGTTTTTTTTTTTTTAATTTTGGGACTTAGACTCATTTTATTATTCAGGGAGTAAAGGTTGTATCAGGAATCCAATGCATGTAAGCTCTAACCAGAACTAGAGAACAAGTTAAAATGTGTGTCTGGTTTGCTGTTTACCTTGTCTCTGACAACTCCTCTGCAATCTTGTACAGGTGAATGTTCCCAGGCATTTGCCATTCAAGATTGGGAAGGTGAAGGAGGCTGCTTGTGGAGGGACTGGCAATGCTGTGCTGACAGGTGAGTTCACTTCCAGAATCATTCACTTGCTGCAAGGCCACACAGTGGATTGTAACATTATGAAACAAGTACCTGGTTTTGTGGAAACAGGGAGATACTGTATGCTATGAGGAAAGCTGGGAGACTGAGAGACATGATTTAAGAAAGCAGTAGAGGAGTTGTTCTCACTAGTGCAGAGCACTGCTTCCAGTGTGTGCTATTGTGAGTGTTTCTGCAGACTGGAGCCAGAGCATGGCAGCTGTTTGCTCTTCTGGTCTCTTTTGCTGGTCATACTGAGCATGGCCTATAGTGAGTATGGATATAGGGAGGAAGTAAGGCAACACTTGAGAGAAAGTAGAACCCTTCAGACTCTATGAATCTGACATGTTTATAAATCATGAACTAGGATGGAAAGAAGAGAGTTCTGAGAACAGTGAAAGTGCAGCAGGTCCTTACTGACTGTTCTTTGGCCTGTCAGTGGCTGGGGAGCATAGCTGGAGGGTTGCTGCATGAAGGAATGAGGGAGGGGATTGTATTACTTTCTTGAAGGATTATCTCAAGGAAGATGTTCCTGTTTGTAATGGGGGTATTGTGATGACCAGACATTTGAGCTTCTAATATGAAGGGAACAGAGCTAGCTGACATAGAAACTTTTTCTTGTGCTGTCCAACTGTTGCCTTTCCCAGACCCCCAGCTTAGGGCAGAATGCCAGGCAGAGTGACATCCAGCTGCTGGTTTGGGCATGCATCAAAGAAGAAAGCCATGATGATAAACTCTCAACCTCTGTCCCATCAGTCAGTCAGCTGAAGTATTTTATTCAGCTCACTCTTGTGTTGGCATTAATTCCCCATGAAAGTTTTGCCTAGGGGGCTTCATTTGCTTACACAGTTTAGAAAAGATTGAGGCATTTGGATGGGAATGCATTATTTGCAGATTTTAAATAATCAAAGTGTTAGACTGAGCTGGAAGAAAGGAAGATATCCCTTTGGTTCTGATTAACTCTTGGTTGTGGCATGAATTTCACAAGCATAGACCTTCTTACAGAATGTGTTCTGATTGTAATACAGAAGAAGGAAATGTTTTTGTCTGGGGATATGGAATTCTTGGGAAAGGACCAAACCTAACAGAGTCAGCAGTGCCAGAGATGATCCCACCCAGCCTTTTTGGCTGCTCAGACTTCAGCCCAGACATCCGTGTTGCTCGTGTTCGCTGTGGACTCAGCCAGTTTGCAGCAGTCACAAGTAAGTTTCTCATCCTGCTGTCATGGAGAGGTCATGTTGCTGTTACTGGCTGAAGAGAAAAAAAAGGAAAAAAAAAGGCAAAACAAAGAAAAAAAACCCCACACCCCAGAAAGTGCACCCATCTTTCTTGAACCTCAAGGGACACTGGAATGCAGCAGCAGGGAGCCAGATAGCACATTGTGTCACCATGGTTCCTGGCATGTGTTTTGTGCTAACTTCTGCTTTAATTAAGAAAGTGTTATTTGTCTTAACACAAAATACTTTCCTCATACAGGAAATCCAGAAGATATTTTTTTTCCTGTATAGAAAGTCTGCTGCACTTTAGCAGTTAAAAAAATTAATGTGATAAATGAACAAACTAAAACTGAGTCTAAATGAAGCAAGATATCAGAGTTTGTTGGCATTTCTGGCCAACTGAGTTAGCAGCCTGAGGTAGGCAGACCCAAGCATTTATTATTCAAAGATGGTACTGTGCTCTGTGCACCCTGTGTGGTTCCCAGCCTTTGAGGGATTTGAAATTTCAAAATAATTTAACATCACACAGCAGTTCAGAAATCCAACTGGCAGCAGGAAAAAATGCCAGGAGAGTCCTTTGGGACAAGCAGTATTTGTGACAGTGTCTGGTTGCAGGGTGCTTGTAAGTGGGCTCCCCTTGGGACCCAGAAAGAGTTAGAAACAGAGTTTTGATTAAATTGTACTTCTGTTATAAATTGTGTTTTGGTTGTTTCTGCTGCAGAGCTGATCCAAACACTTCTGAGATCTGTGTGTTTCCCTGAGGAGCTCAAAACTCTTCAACTCTGTTGAGCACATATTTTTGTTTTTCCCTAGCTGTCATTAGAAGGTCACATCTTTCAGACAGTCAAAAAAGCAGTCTCCAGGTGATGGCCTGGGACAGATCTCACTGCCTTGCTTACCAGATTTGCTCTGATGATAGCTGATACAGATCAGCTGCAGTTGTCTGACTTTCAGCACATATTACTCACTTCACAAATGATTCCCTGGAATTCCTGCTGCTGCACTCTTCCTTCAAATAAAATTCCAAAGCAGGTGATGTAAGAGGGGGAAACAAAGACTTGTGCACAGAACTTAGTTCTTGTACTGCTCTTAGGCATCATTTTCTCCAAATGCAAGTACATTTATTGTACCTCAGAGTAAATCTGGTAGCTGTCATACTGCTTGTATAACCCTCTATACTCTCAGAAACACTGTAGCCACATTTGCCAGCATCACAAATAGAATTCTTCCTTTTTAGTGACTCTGTTCTTTTCTATTTTTTTTTCTCCTGTGTAGACAGAGGAGAACTGTTTGTGTGGGGGAAGAATCTAAGAGGGTGCCTGGGAACTGGAAGAATGGAAGACCAGTATTTCCCATGGAGAGTAAGGATGGTGGTATTAATGCCAAGAGTATATTCTTTGGCTAGTTTTTGTTATCCTGAGGGCAAGACCATAATTTGTTGAGTAATTCTGAAAGGAATGGAAGCTTAAGATGACTGTACAAGTGCTTTGTTTTCCAGAGGTCCTTGTGTAGCCTGCTTGGGAGTGAAGATATTCAGTAAACTTTTTAGTCTGCTATGTCAGTAATGATTTAAAATCCTGAAACAGCATCTGGTGCTGTGCCACCACATGTGAACAGTTGTCATCTCCTTCCTGTCCACCATCATCTGCTTGCAGCCCTTACTGCCTCTTCCTTCCCCTTCTAACCTGCACTTCTACTTGTATGTGCTGCAAAGAAAACCATCAGTATTGGTCATCTGTCCGAATCATTACCCACCTAAATTAGGTGAACATTTTGGTCTGTAGTGGCTCCAGGTCCACTTACTGGTGGGCTTCCTTCCCACCTGTGGTGGTGGGTCAGTGGACTGACTGTCAGGAGATCCTTCTTAGCCGTGTCCATAGGTGTTTCACAGTGCTTCCAGTTCCACTGCTTCCTCCCAAGTGGCTCTGAGAGCCAGACTCAGTGGATGTAGAAGAGTCTTTGGTTCTGGAATTCAGCATGCAGCCTAACAGGTGCTGCTGGTCTCCATGAAGGCCAAGTAGGAGATGAGGGAGACAGTCAGTTGGACCACCCTGGAGTCTGTGTGTCTGAACTTGCAGTAAATGTTTCTGTAGTATGCTTTCTGCTTTGTTTAAAAATGAACAAAACCAGACCAGCTCTGGAACCTTTGCCTAAAATCACACTGCTGTGGCTGAGTGGAATTTCTGAATTCACTTCCCAGATGTGGACATTTGGCTTGTGCTCTTCCAGACAGCCAGCTCCTGTCTGACAGTACTATGGCAGTGTGCCAGGATCTTGTCTGTGACCTCCTGCCCTAGGAACTAGCTGCTGTCCTTTCTCTTGGCTCTAAGGAAATACTTGCCTTTTTAGACTCTGCTTTCCTCAAGTTTGAAGTCAGTTTTAAGTGAATAAGCTTCAGGAGTGAGGAGCTGATCTCTTAGCATCAAAGCACAAACTGCCTTAGGCTGAGTTGAGCCTTTGCCTTGTTCCAGTTCTTGCTGATGAAAGAAGAGGCAAATCCCTGTGGAGCTTGGGCAGATCCTCTTCCTCATGTCTAGATTATACTCTGTTCAGTCACGCTGCTTCTGCTGCTGAACAGATGGGCTGAGGCTACAATCTCCTCACTGTCTGCTGGTGGGCCTGCTCTTCTTTCTCCTTCCAAAGCTTTATGTGCTTCTGTGAAAGAAAAAGAGGAGCATTCCACAGCTCAGTGCACAAGCCTGCCTGGTGCTGTATCTTGCTCTTTCTGTGCTTTCAAGTTGGCACTTGCATTGGTACAAATCCCTGTGAAACCAGCTGGCACGTTGAGCAGGAGGAGGGTGAGAAATGGGAAGTAGCAGGTGCAGAGTGCCAGTGTGATAAATAACCCACTGTTGTGTGTTTCACCCAGGTGACTGTGCCCGGTGAGGTGATGGATGTGGCCTGTGGAGTTGATCATATGGTAAGCATGGTCAGGTCTTTCACCTAGGGAAGCTGCTGGGTCTCAGCACTGCACCAGGGTGGTGCAGGGACTTGGTGATGAGCTTCTTGGAAAGGAAAACTCATTTTATGGACCCAAGTGACTGTGAGCAGAGACAGCCCCAGCAGTGTCTGGGTGCATTATCATCCCTGCGTCACCGAAGTGCTCTGGCCTGGCTGCAGGAAGGAAGCACATTCCCCAAGGAGTGTGGAAATGCAAGGAGTGCTCTGGCTCCTTCCTGATGAGCTCCCAAAGAATCTGAGCCCCTGCCCCACGCTGATGAACCCCTCTGGGCATGAAGATGAAGAGCATCTCCCTGAAGGAAGACTGGCATGGGAGGAAATCTACAGCACAGGACATTGATATATGGACATTCCCTGTCACCAGTTCTTGAGTGTCAGCGTTGGGCAGAGCCAAACTGTTTCTCAAGGGAAAAGTTGGGTGGTTTTTTATTACTATTATGGGGAAGAGAGGTCATGCTAGCTCTTAAAGCCCAGCACAGTTGTCTGGGGTGGCCATCCTCAGCTGCACTCTGCCCAGGCAGTTGTGCAGAATGGATGCACAGCCCTTGCCTGGAGGCAGTGATGTGTCTCTGGGCTGTTGAAGGCTTTCTGTGTTAGTGCTAAAGACTGAACACCAAAGGAATAGATGCAAAGAGTGAGAACCTGTTTGCAGGGGTAAGTACTATTAAATAGGACAGCAGGCTCTCTGTGCTGCAAGAGGACAGATGGATGGTGACAGAAGCCAATCTAGCTTATTGAGGGAGGCTGGAAAACAGCCCCTGCTCAACTGCCTGCAAAATCAGTGCTCAGGCATGGATGGGAGCAGTGCTCACTGCTCCTCAGGTACTTTTGTCTCCTTGTGCTCATCACACATCACTGCCTTTGATTGTTTTTGGATTCCCTCCACTCTCTCTTTTCCGAGCTACAGTGGCTCTCAGTTGCATTAGCTGGGGCTTTCAGGATTGCCTAGCAGGGGAAGGAGTCTGAATGGGTGAGAAGCAGAGCTTCATTCCTTGGTACCTTCTTAGCAGTGAGCTGATAGAGATGGGATGCAACAGCTGTGCCTCTCTGTAGCAGCCACTTATCCAACCTCACACCCAGGTGTGGGAAACTGCCCTCTGTGAAACACTCCAAAAGTCAGGCAGAGTTGTCTTTTCTCTCTAGTGTGCTAACTGTTTTGGTGGAATCCAAGCTAGTAGGTTTTTAACAAAGTGATTATAAAATCTTTATCAGTAGTAATAGGAATATTCTTGAGCATGATCTGCTCATGTATTGATTGGATCTGCATTTGAACTGCAGTGTTTTGGTTCACAGTTACGTGACAAGAAACCACTTCTGTCAGCTGAGCCAGCTCTGTACCTGCAGGAGTGATAATGTTGTAGTCAAGCATTGCATCCGTGGCCCCATGGGACACCCCATATATTGGCTTCATTAGATGAAATTCTGTACCAAAACTTGATGTATAAACTTCACCTTCATTAAATAAGTTTTGAAGGGTTTGCATAAAATACAGGAAAGGTGAACCAAAGTACATGGAAATAGAGACACATCTCTTGAGTTGTTGTTGATGTTCTTGTGTGACAGGTATTGCTGGGTGGGTGAGGCAGAACAGAAAGCTGCTGTGAAACTGGCAGACCTTCACTACTCTGAACTCCCATTTGGTTGGCTTTAATTTGTACCTGATTCTACGTGCATCTTGGGCAACTTGCAGTGCCCAAGCATGTCTTGTTGGCCTCATTGGTGTATGTATGCCCTTTCAACTTGAGGAGCTTATTAAACCATGGAAAACACATGCAAAAACTCTGGTAAGAAAGGTGTTAATTGCCTTCATGGATGTAGCTGCTGAGGTGGGCTGGTTAGTGCTGGCTCTCAGCTGCTCTCATTCACAGCTGTTTCCCATTGCACCCTGGGGCTGGGCCTTCTGAAGAGCTGGGTTGAGTCCTTGTGTTGCATTCGTGCTGCAGAATAAATTGCAAATTCTGTGTGTTAATGAAATGCCAATGAGGTCTTCAGCCCTAAACAGAAGTATGGCTTAATGCAGTGGGGGTGTTTGTGCCTTCCTTATAGTGATGGGCATTCTCAGATGTGTTGCTGGATGAGAACAAGGTTAGTGGCAGTGAGGGCAGTCTGGCAAGCAGCAGCATTTGCCCATGTTTTGATTACAGCGTGGGGGGAGCGTTTTGACCTCAGCCAGGTGCCCCCCAACCTGCTCTGTCATCCCTCCCCATCAACAGGACAGGGAGAGAGAATCTGAAGGAAAACACGTGGGTTGGAACAAGGACAGGGGAGCTGTTACCATCATGGGCACAGCAGACTCACGCTGGGGAAATTATTTTATTGCCAGTGAAAAAGAGCAGGGTAATGAGAATTAGTGTGTATGAACAGAAGTCTAACTGTGCCTTTCCCACACCTCTCCCTTCTTCCCAGGCTCAGCCCTGCTCCTGACTTTTCTACTTCCTTCATCTCTGCTGACCTTTGTATCTACATAGTTGTCTGTCACAGATTCTTACTCCTTTCTTTTAGCTGCTGCTGTGCAGCAGTTTTTCCCCTTTTTAAAATACAGTTCTTCAAGAGCTGCTCCTGCTGTTGCTGATGGGCTCAGTCTTGGCTCAGAAAATGAAAATGCCCTCCTCCCAGCTGCACCTCTTGTCTGGTGAAGGTAGATCCAGCCTGTGTGGTTTGTGCTCCTCCTGCAGGATCAGGGCCATACAGGAGCCCAGCTGTGCTGGGGTAGCTTCAGGTCACACCATTGTGAACTGCAAAGCAACTTCACATCATTCCATCCTTCAAAGTATGGCAAAGTAGACAGCCCAAAATATACCAGCATCCCTAAATATACCTGCAGTGAGGGAGTGCATGGGCCAAGGATGCACATGGGGAGCAGCTCAAATTAGAACTAGAATAACCTACTTGATTTGGCATTGATTACACAAGTGATTTGCCCTCAGATCAGCACTGTGCTGGTGTTTGGCTTAAAATAGCCCAAAAGAGCTTCAGGGGGGGCCCTGGTGCAGAGCCCTGTGCAGGAACAGCTCCAGGAGCTGCAGCTGAGGACTGGAGGAGCTGCAGGAGGGATGGGTGAGAGGTTCAGGCCCAAGGGCAGCTGTGCAAGTTCAGTGGAACCCAGCAGGGGCCTGGGCTGCCCTGCAGCCCCCACAGCAAGGCTGGTCTCATCTGTCAGCAGACTGCCCCACTGGGGATGAAACACATTAACACCTGTAAGACAAAGATTATCTTAGGCACTTGCTGTGTTACAACAGACTTTTCCCTACAGGATCTTCCAAAAACAGATGAGTCAGAGAACTAATAATTAATTAGCCTTTGGCATTCAGAATACTTCTGAAACAGTATTACTTCACTGTGCTTCATCATAACTTAAAAAAAATCTATTTTTGTAGCATTTTTTGCAAGGGGCTTAAATCTCCTCCCATCTTCCTGCAGTGCCCCAGCACCTCCTGCTCAAAGGTGTGAGCCTGGGCAGGTGAGGTGAGAAATATACTGATGCAAAAAGGCATCAGCATCTTTGGGGTCTGGACACCAGTTTAACAGCCTCAGTCCTCTGTTTACCTTAAGGTACCATTTGCTTTTGTGGGGAGTTGCAGGCAGTGCTGAGATTGTGTGGCAGTGTCTGTGTTGATTTATTTGGGTTTTTGTTTCACTAGTTTAAACTCTTGAGGCAGTGCTCTGCATTAAGGCTGCATTCCATATTAACAATCCCTCAGTTGTTTCTTACATGAATGTTTTAACACTTGATCATGAGAGTAAATGATGGATTGTACTGCACTAAAAAGGAGATGCTTTTCTAGACTACAGTTTATGTGGATGAGCTGCTTCCCTTCTAAACATCCACTATAAATGGCTAAAGCTGTAATAGGGTGATGGTAAGTCTGATTTTGCTGTTTTACTTGAATGCTTCAGGCAGGTTGTTGAGCTTTTTTTTGCAGACCATGTGACAGTGGTGCTGTGCAACTACACTGCTGACTGATACTCAGGACCCACAGTGCCTGCCCTAAAATAGTGCAGGAGGAGGCTGAGTTTGCTCCTCTGGCACTGCTGGGGTGCAGGGCTCTGGGGTGTCCTGCCAGGATCTTTGGGGGGGCTCTCCAGACTCCTGGGAATCTTGCACTCTGCAGTGAGCAGGTAAAACCACATCTGGCAAATACACCAGCAGCACCCCACTGACCTCTTATTTTAAGGGAAGAGGACAGGGCAGGTTTGGTGGTTTCCAGAAAACAGCTGGAGGATGGAGATGGTGGTGGGTTTCATCTGTAGGGGTACAGTACTGCTGGTGACAGGACCTGGGCACCAGAGAGCCTCAGGGCTGTCTGCTGGCCCTCATAAATTGTGTGTGCATGAGAGACAGCCAGTAGGGGTGTAGGTGAAAGAAATGAGAGTTGCATCTTGCAGACAATGCCAAGCTCTGCTTTATTTTCATCAGTTTGATCAGTACAAAGCAGACAGCATAAGTTTCACTTTTTATTCTTTTTCGGTTTAATTACTTTACAAAGTACAAAATATACTGTCATTTATTTTGGAACATTAGGATTTTTTCCTTTTTTTCTGTTTTGTTTTTTTCATACAGTACATAAATCTCAGCTTTTCAGCATAAGACCAGCAAAGAAAAGCAGTGTGCACTTGCTGGGAAAGCAAAGCAGCCACTTCTCAGCTCCACACCATGTCCAGTGCATGATCCCAAGCTGCTGCCCCCACTCCCTGTGCCTGGTGCTGTAACATCCTGCCTCGTGCAGAGGCCATGAAGGAGCTGATGCATTCAGGCTCCCCAGTGCCCTGTACCCCAGCTTGCAGGAACTGCCCACCCACACCTGCAGGGCCTGGCCCCCCTGAGCCCACGGGCACTGCCCACGTGGCAGGTGCAAGCAGCCTTTCCATGGCTGCAGCCCAGAGCAGGAGGTATACCAAAGGCCCCTGCACAGGCAGCATTCCCCCACCTTGTCTGTTTGCATCAGATCTGGTAATTAAAGGGAAATAAATAACAATTTTTTCCACCCTCCTCAGCGAAAGGCTGCATGGGGTTTCTGTGAGGTGAGCAGGGAGGAGAGGCTGCAAGAGTTTGGGGTTGCCAGCCCCACTTCAGCCTGTTTGGTGTGTGGTTGAGGCTAAAAGTGGTATTTCACTTACAGAGCAAATTATACATAAATAACTTACTAAATAGAAAAGTCCTAAAGATTTGTGTTTCCTCCCCAGGCTGCCCAGCACAGCTGTTCTAAGCGGCCGGGGACGAGAGACAGACACTGATCCAAGCTGGGCAGCTTCTGCACCAGGAGCATCTCTGCTCTCTTGGCAGTTCTAGACATTTGGGTTAGTGTTGTGTAGGTATCTGGAGGGAATCTGGGCTCCTTTGGAGTCCATGCAAAGGGGAGAGAGAGGTAAATGCTCTTGTTCAAGCCACTTGAGGCATTAATGAAGTGGTGTTTGCACTGTGGCCCCCAAAGGGCCGACCCCTCGGAACAAGCCCCGACCTTGAGTGCTGCAATGGGGCTGTGACCCTCCTCTGTGGGACCCTGAGGGATGATGGCTTAGCCCACAGGAACCAGTCTAAAAATCAGGTGAGGACAGCACTGATGAGGACAGTGAGGCTCCTCCTCCCTCTGCAGCTGTCCCTTGGAACTTCCCCTCCTGCTGCCCCACGGTGCCCAAAGAGCAGGAGACAGCCAGCCCGTGCCACGCTCTGCAGCCACAGCCACACCCAGTGCAAGGTGGGCAGATGGTCCCTGGGCACTGTGCCTCCAAGACCAAATCCCAGCAGCAGTAGGACCTGCTGGCATGGCTGGGTGGTGGCAGCAGGTGAACATTTCAAGCAAATTGAGGTGGTCACCCACCCTCTAATTCTAATGAAAACAAGGGAAGAATGTAAGGAGTTATCAGCAAGGGAAGGAGACAGGCTCTTCCAAAGGCTGAAACAGCTTCTGAAGCTGCATCCTGCTCTGAGTTACCCTCTGGCAGCCTTCTCTTCTGCCTGTCCCAAGAGCCACAGTTGTCCGAGTGCTTGTGTCAGCTGGACAAGTGTCCCCTCTCTGTCACTGCCACCCCCAGCTGCTGCAGAGGCAGTGTGGAGGAGGAGGCACTGGCAGAAACTGTGGCTGCCACTGCGGCAGAATGAACACCCTGCTCCTCAGCTTCATGTCTCACAAGGCCCACAGCCAGGCCTGGAGCCCCCACACAGGGGAGGGATAACAATGCCCAGCCCCAGCCAGCAGGGACAGGGGACACAAGCCTGCCAGCTGTGACACCATAGTCCTGGGCTGGAAAGAGGCACTGCCCTGTGCATTTCCAGGCATGAACCTGGGCACTAATGGCACTTGGATGCAGTTCTCACACTCCTAGTATCAACAGCCATTGGATTGGCAGGATTATTTTTAGCAGCAGTTGCAGGAGGATTTTGGGTGGGAGGTGAGAGCAGCCCTGGATCCAGCACAACCAGAAGTACCTAGAAAAGACTGCCCTGGGATGCTGATTTTCTGCCATGGTATCACTGGAGCAGTTCACAACTGGAGAACAAATAAAAACCTTTAGAAGGAAGCACTGACAGGTGGGACTGGCAGAGATCCTGGTGGTTGGGGTTTGGGGGAGAATGAGAGCATGACTCATTTTTAATTCTATGATACAACTGAAGAAATGTCTGAGGCCATTGGGCTGGACCAGGCAGTTCCCAATGGCTGAAGGAGAAATGGGGTGCTCCTCCTCCTGCAGAGCCACCTCCTTCATACTCTGAACCTCCAGCATCAGCACCAACTGACTAACACACAATGCCAGGAAAAACAGAGGTTTGCTCCCAGGAAGGAAATGTTAAAACTCAGGAATTTCTTCAGGAGCAGGCCTGGTTCATTCCTGTCTGTCCATACTGCTGCAGGGGAACATCCCCTGCCCAGGGCTGAGCCCTGGTGGGCAGGGCTCTGTGCTCTGTTGCAGGTTGGTCCTGCCTAGAGGAAATGCCAGCAGGTCTGCAGCTCCCACAGTCCTAAGGGCACCACCAGCTCCTGAGGAAACACAAGGAGGGAAGAAGCAACCAGCCCCCAACATGAAGGATGAAAGGAGCCTTATTTTTGGCATAATCTTTCAGGGTTGGGAGGACCCTGGTAAAACTGCTGGGTCTGCCTAGAGGGACGTGGCACCTGGTCAGCTCTCCTAGGGTACAGGCAGAGGACAGAGCTGGACAGGGGCAAGGACATGCTCCTGCTCCGCTCTCAAACATATTTCAAAACTTCAATCCTGCCAGATGCCTGAGGGGCATCTCTGTCCATGTCTGCTCCAAAACCCACGCACAGTTCACTTACAGAATTTTGCAGAAAGCTAAAAATGGATGAAAACAAAACCCCAAGGGAGCCCAGTGTAATAAACAGTTGTTCAGCAACTCTCCTGCTCTGTGCAGCTGGGGCAGGGCTGGGCTGGGCTGAGCATCCTGGAGCTGTGCAGGAGCTGTGTGGCTGCCATCCCTCTGCCACTCCCTTCACCAGGGCTGCAAAACTTGGGCACTCTTAGCTGGGAGGAGATGCCAGGGGTTCGTGCTCCCTTGTGGCCAGGCCCTCCACAAACTCAGAGCATGCAGAAGCACAGGTCATGGCTGCAAGAGAATTAGGGAGCAGGGGAAGCTATTCCATGTCATCTGCAAATAACAAGGTAACATTCATTCCCAGGCTTTGAACTTGAAATGACCAGTGCTGTCTAGAGAGACCAAGAAAGGATCTTGGCTTATATATGTTCCAAAGAGGTACAGAACCCTAAAATTCATGCCCTAAAATGAGAATGTACTTAGACACATACATCATTTCCCCTTCATACAACAGGGGCTGTGCATTGCTCTGTGCTCACCACAGCATCTGCAGAGGCTATTACTGCTGCAGCCAGGATTTGCTGATCAGCATCCAGTGCACGTCTGTACCTGCAGAACCCCTTTCTTCCCTTCACCTTTGCTAACTGGAGCTGGTAGTACAACCCAGCTATGCTTCAGAAGGATTAAATAAAGAAGGAGGCCAAGGACAGCAGAGTAACTCAAGATTATCTTCACAGTCAAGTGTTTCCCTTGCAGGGCACTGGGAAGGTCCCACAGCCTCGCTCAGGATGGGCAGTTTCCATCCTGCCTCAGTGCTGCCAGGATGCCTGAGGGATGTTGCTGGCCCCTGACATATGGCAGGGTACAGACAGACAGACAGATGTGCTCACGGGGAGAAGGTATGGAAATCTGGAGGCAGGTTTGCACATTGCAGCCAGTGTCAACACACCCCAGTGCATGCTACAATGTGTAAATACTATTTGGCAAGGGATTACTGGGTTTTACTCTCCTGCAGATAATAAAAGTTTAATCCAATCCAATGTTTGCAGGCAAGACTGGAACAGGTAAGTGAGATGCCTTAAGCTGCTTACTGGAGATGTCCACAACAGTCAAAGTAACAGAGAGAGAAATCTTCATCAGAAAATGACTTCTTGTCCATAACTGAATGTTGCTGGGGGACACCTTTTTTTGGGAATTAGCAGCAGTGCTCAGCCTGAGGTCAAAAAAAGAATTTCTCCCTTTTCATTAACGGAAAATACTAATTATCCAGTGCTGAGAGGAACACCTGGGCTCTGTGAAGGCTGACTGTGCCAATGCAGGACCCAGCAGCTCCTTCTCACGTTGCTGACCTCTGCATTAAGGAGTTCAGATGATCTGGTGCTCCTGAACAGGGGTGTGGGTAGATGGATGGGGAACACCACAAGGATGGGGATAACTCCTCTGGCCACAGTACCACCATTACATCAAAACACTTGGTCATTCCTGGGAGCCTTCCCCAATGGACAGGCTGAGCACTGAAAGGTATTTTAAGTACTGGGGGTTGGGAGGGGTCATGCTACCCAGCCTTGCTGGGATGTGTGACTGGGACAAATGCATCCTCTGGGATACTGGGCTGAGCAGGGGGGCTGGGCAGGGTCGGGTGATCTGTTTCAATCAAAAAGAAGAAAGAAAAGGTTTTGGTATTCACAACAAGAAGCAGAACTTTGATACATTCATATGTGCACAACTAAAAATGAACATATTAATTATTTTGCATCACTCAGCACTCCACTTATCCCTGTTTTCCCCTACCTTTCCTATGCCTGTCACTAAGAGGGATCTCTGCAGACCCTCAGTGCCACACTGTGGATGTGGCAATGCCAAGTTGCCAATGCCAGCTCAGACCTAGATGCCTTCTGGAAGAGAGGAGCCTGGGCTGACCCATGGCTGCTGCAGGTCAGCATGGCCTGAAGCCCTGGCCCTTCTGCAGCCAGGCACTCAGCAATGTCAGCTCACACCAGGGATGGGGCCCCGTTGTAAGAAAAAGAATTCAAGCTTTGTATAGCAAAGCTGAGAAAAAATGGAAAACCACTTCTCAGAGCCAGGCTCTGATCAAACACGTGCAATTCAGCTTTTAATGTCCCAGACAGGCTCCCAACCTTCACAGGATGTCAGTCACACTACTAAACCCTCATCTCACAGACACACTGTGAGACTTGTGGGGCAGCCAGTGGGGGAATGTGTCAAGAGCTCATGCCTGAAGGCAGCAAATCCTGCAAATGCAGTGCAATGGCAGAGCTCTGCGCAGAGCTGCTCCCTGCCTTGCCTCTCTCAGGGGTTTACACATCCCTGAAAGCATCAAGAGCACCAGGGAAACAACTGGAGCCTGAGCAACCTCCTCTGCCACACTCCCTTATGCCACACTGCCTCTTTGCTCCCGGTGCCAGCAGGACAAAATGTGCTTCAGTAAAACCTGATACTCTTCTGTTGGATGCTTTGATTGGCTAAAGCCATCAGGACCTCCCAGCAAAACCTACAAATCCCCACACCCAACTCTGCATGGCACATCTTCAAAAGTAAATCCCTGCTCAGTGTCATTGCTACCCCAAAGCAGGACCTGACACCAAGAAGCTTTTCATGAGAGAGGAGGACTGATTCCTCTCTGACCAGCAGCCTGTGCCCTGGGAATGGTAACAGAGAACTTGGAGTTTAAAACACATTTTGAAGCAGCAGTATGATGAGTATGCTTTATAAATGGAATTGTCTTTAAGTGAGTCTTAATACTTATGTCACCCACTGCAGGTGCCACCATCTCTGTGCTGCAGCACAAGCAAGCATTTCCATTAAGGCCTCCCCATGCCATCTAAAGCACAGCACTGCAGAAACTCCAAACAACTCAATGCCTGGAAAGAAACCAAAGGCTGCACAAACCTGTGCAAAGGTGCATTTGGGGGACAGCCTGAAAAAGCAGTAACTTCGAAGTGCCAAAAGGTCAGTGGCAAGAGAGGGCCCCCTCCCCATCCCCCCTTCCCTTTTGGTGAAGTGTAACTGAAATAGGAAAATGGGATGCTTCCCTAACAGCCCTCCTGGTCAGCAGAACTCTCCAGTGGTGAGATGCAAAGACCACTCACTTCCAGTGACTGGGTTCAAGCAGTCTCTTCTGCTTTTAACAGGGAAAGACCCTCCAACACTTCCATCTATTTAAAAATAAGCCCCTGATTTCAGCTCCTCACCGGCCAACAAATGTGAATTCCACAACCAATACCAGAGCCCTACATCAGCCATGGGCTGCCAGTGCCTGCTGAGCCCTGGCAGACACTTCCACCAGGAGATCTTGCACCTGCCCCCAGGCTGGTGCAGGGACCTGGGGAAGGCACCAGGAACCAGCTCAGAGGGAATGCTGCTGCTTAGCCCAGGCCACCCTGAAGCCTGGGCTGCAGAAACCCAGAGGAGCTCCTGCCTTGCCTGGGGGCAGGCACCACACTCTGTGCCTGCAGGAGCTGGAACCCCCACTGGAAACCCCCAGCCAGGGTCTGTGCACACAGACCAGCCCTACTTACAGGCTGATGCAACTGAGGACAGCAACTAAAACAGACAAAGAAAAAGGAGTGAATTTCCTACAGTCTCTGTGCTTGAGGCATCAAACTGGAGAGGAACAGAATTTTCTGAAGCAGGGAGGGAAATCCAGTGCTGCTCCCAGCAAGCAGAGGAGCCCCAACTCTGCTTGACTCCACTGCTGCTCTTCACTAAACATATGTAGGGAAAAAGCAAGAGTGGAACTAATACTTGTATTGCCCATTACTTGAATTAAAAATATATGGTGAATAAATGTGTGTATACAGTACTCACACCAGAGTGTGTGCCCAGAGTATACACACAAACACTCACACTCTATTGTATGTGAACCTGTATTGCTTGAGTGCCCACACCATGTACAGGACACAACCCTACAGACAAACATGGGTATTTACAGGTGTGCAATGGAGACACACCATGGATTTCTATGGAAACACTTAAGATGTGTATATATGCACACACTGCTCAGTAGAAAGGAATTTGTAGTCAAATTCTAACTGGGTTGAGGGAAAAAGACAAAACCCTATCTAATAACACATAACTTGGAAAAGTTGAGGCTTTTAAGAAATTAAAGGCCTTGGAGAAAGACAGAGGGTGCAGGAGGACCGTGCTCTCCTCCCCTGCCTACTCCTTTCTGCAGGGCTGGAAACAGCTTTGCATTTTGCTGGTGGTGAATTTGGTGCAAGGAGAGCAGAGAGGGCACAGGGAGGGCAATCCCTCAGCAGCAGCAGCCATGGCCAGGTGGAACTGCCCAAGAGCTGAGCAGGGATGCTGAGGGCAGCACTGGCAGCTGCAGCTAATCCAGGCACCCAGCCCAAGGGTGTCCCACTGGGACATGTTCCTCCTTTATCCACACAGCACTGAACAGCATAATGCCAGGGATGCTCAGATGTATTCTCATAAAGCATTTTAAAAAAGGAAAAGACTCTTCAACTTTGTCCCCAACCCAAAGGCTGGGTGCTGAGAGAATGGGAGCTGTGGAGCAGCTGTAAGAGCCCCCTGCTTTGGGATCACTAAGCACTGTGGTGTTAATAGTGTGGTGGTATTGTTATTACTATGAAAATATTTAACAAAGGCTCTACAGACCCCTTCCTGCAGTGCAGGTCTCACATGCAGCACTACTGTGCAAGCTTGCATTGATCCTGACTTCAGGCTGGGTCAGGGACAAGGTTCCACCAATTCTGGCCACATTTGGAGTGTCTCAGTTCCCACCAGAAAAAAATATGAAGGGAATACTAAAGGGAAAGCATTAAGTTGTCTGAAACAATCTTGGATGTCAGGACAAAATGATAAAAGGAAATAAAAAGGTGAAGCCAAGGATGGTGGCAGTGTCAGAGCCCCTCAATGGCATTTTACATCCTGTGAAATTTTCAGGCCAACTTTCCCATGTTGGGACATCAACCTTCCTTTGGAAGGTTTGAAATACCACCAAGCTTTCTACAGATTTCACAAATATAAAGCTGATTCCCTTGGGAAAAGAAATTAAGTTACAAAAATCAGCCTCTAAAATAGCCTGAGTGCAATGTTATAAAATTAAAACCAATTTTTTTTGCTTTAATTTAAGGCTCAGTAAAGTTGTTGCTTGTTTCAAGTTAATTCTTTCCTATCCATGCTGAAGTCCTTTGGAAGCAGCACTGGCACAAGCACAGCAACACATGGTGCTCTCTGCTGCTGAAACTGGCATTTCCCAAAGGCTGACAAAACCCCAGAGGAAAAACAAGACCCTGTCCTGATGACTCTGTCATGGTGGCACCATCCATGCACACAGTGAAAACTCAGGCTCAGCTCAGAAACCAGGAACCTTGGTTGGCAACTTGGTAACTGTTCAGCAACTCCCTCTCCCCCAACCATGCCACCAATCTGCCACCCCAGGCAGTAACCCCTGGCAATATATGGGGTGAAAAGCCACACTGGCCTTGCTGCCCTCTCCAGCCCAGCTCAGAGCCCACAACACTGGGCAGGGTCACAGCAAACGTCTCCAAATGCTTTCAACACTGCACTGTGCAGCCTGTGCCTGAGTCCTTGCAGCAGGAGACCAAAGCATCTTTCCAAAAATACATCCAGAGATGCACAGTGCCACATCTAGAATAAATCTTTAGTCCAGAAATCTGGAGTGAATATAAACATACCATGGGACAATGCTGAAAACCATGTAAAGGAGCAGCAGAACATCTGTTTGGTAAAGCACTGAACGTGTGCCTCAGTGTTCCTCAGCAGGGATGCTTTAGCTCCAGTAGGGCCAACCAAGGAAAGCCATCCATGCTTTTTTCCCATGGATGTTCTGGCTCCTTGTCTAGATGCCACATAACATCCTACTGGTGAAAAATCAGATTTGAAACTCAGTGTTTGAATCCAGCAGCATCAGAAACCACAACTGCTCGGCCTTCCAGTACTGTGAATGCAGACCTAATCAACTAGCTGTGTCTGTGTGTTTGCACAGACACACCATGGCATGATCCCAGGTGCCTGCTTACTGCCTCCAGCTTAATGCAAAACCCTGGCTCACAGCTGTATATGGCACAGCCTCAGGAAAATCCTGCCAGAGGCTGTCTCTGAAGCATGGCTGGAAAGCCCTTGGGAAATGGCAAGATCTGCAAATTCTTTATGACAAGACTGAAGTGGAAGAAGTTAAGAAATGCAAGATATGCTGGGGCTGGTAATCACAAAAGCAAAGTCCTCTGCAGACAGCTTCTCCTTTCAGCACCCCTGGTTGCATGGTCACACGTGGGCAGGCTGCTGGCACCCCCATCTTGGGTAACACTTCTCTGCTGGCACTGGGCTCTGCTGTCCTGCACAGTGCTGGCAGTGGCTGTGGGCACAGCCTGGGCACAGGTGCCACTGTGGGCTCTGCTGGCCCTCAGCTGTGGTACAAGCCAGAAGAAAACACACCACTGCTGCCCCCTGGGAAAAGCCCCATCACCTTCCTGTGGCAGGACCAGAGGCTAGCAGTTTTGGGCATTTTCAGCACCATTCTATTTTCCTCAGTGCAGCAACTTCCACCTGTGGGATGAGGGAGCTGATGAAAAACCACAGGAGGGTCCCCACAAGCCTCAGGCACCCTCCTGGCACAGGCAGGGGCAATCTGCTGTGGCTCTTGGCCAAAGTGGCCTGGCATGTGCAAGAGCAGCTACCCAGGGACCCTGGGCAATCCTTCATTTCCCCATGTGTGCACACTGGATGGGAAAAAGCCTGAGGGGACAGGAGAAAAAAGGCCTTCCTCCTCCTGCTGGCCCTGGGGAACAAGGGCTGGGGCAAGGCTCTGATGTGGGATAAGGGGACAACAGCTGTCCTGGAGCAGGGGATATGGCAGGAGAATACTGGGAGCAGGGAGAGAGGAAAAGGAAAAAATTGACAAAACCGGCCAAGTTTCAATACAGACACAAGACTTGGTGACACCACCTGCCAGGAGCTGGCCAGAGCTGAGCTCCCCTGCCCAGCCTTTCTCAGAGCAGCCAGGCTTAGACTGCAGGAAGAAAGAAAGAAAAAGGGGAAACAACTGGATATTTTCCCCTTTTCAAACACCAAACTCTTCTGTCAGGGGAAGCAGAACCCTCTGCATCCTCTCTCAAGCCAGGCAGTGATGGACAGTCCTCAGGAGGTCTGATGCCAGGAGACAAGCCAGTACTGTGCCATGTCTCTTCTGTTTAATTCCAGATTTCATTTTGTTTCTGCTTTTCAGGGCTCCCTGAGCCAGGGGCCTGTCCATCTGCTCCTGGCCATGCCACTGCTCTGGGCAGTGTGCCCACGGCCATCCACGCTGCCAAGGCTGTCCCTGGGCAGCTCCTTCCACACAGAGCACAGCCAGGGCACACTTCACCTCGGAGCTGAACACCAGGAAACCATATGAACTCCCTTTCCTCCTGCCCCTCATTCATAAATTTAATAAAATAACGTTAACAATAATAATAATAATAATAATTAAAACAAAGGCTTATTGGAGCTGTTTCTGCTCAACTTTCCACAGTCTCTTTTCATGTCACTCTCTGTAATCAGATTTTTCAAGAAATACTGTGAGAAAAAAGAATAATAATAATAATGATAATAATAATAATAATTATTATTATTAGAATAATAAAAAGCATCTGGAACCAGCTCAGAAGATTTCTAATGCTTTTCAGCTTGACTGACTTGGAGTGCATTGACCACACCATTTATATTTTCTTCAGGTACCTGCAAGAGAACAAAAAGAAAGGTCATGTTCCAGCAAAAGGGATGACGAGGAAAAGAGAGGCAGGAGACAAAGCCAGACCAGTCTCAGGGAGGCAGACACTTGGCTGTTTTTGGCTTACACCTGGAGTTCCCTGAGAAAGGGCTCCATGTACAAGGACACTCCTGTTCACCCATGGTACCCCCAGAGCAAACCCTGTAAGTGAGATGCAGATGGTTTGCTGTTGTATGGTGGCTGCTGGGGGGAGCCAACTATTTTGGGGTTTCTCTTTCTCTCTCCTCTTCCTCTCCCCTCCTTTCCCTTCCCTTTGCTGGTGAAGCACTTGCATGGAGCTCACTCATGCCAGCTGCCCTTGCTGTGGGTTTATGTGGCTGCCTGAGGGCTCCATGAGGCTCTCAGGGACCCCACAGCTGTGGGAGCTCTAAGTGTGGAGGGGAAGAGCACGGTGGGTGACAGGAGAACACATCCACCAAAAGAGGAAGAGAGCTACAGGCTGTTTGTGCTGCATCTGTGCTTTCTTATCCAGTCTTGTGAGGAGACAACCATAGATTATTTGTGGGTGTTGCTTACTGCAAGAAAAACCTCTCGTAACAGAAGATGCAAAAAATCTCAGATTGACTGTCACTGGCAGAAAAGAACATCAAAAGTAAAGCTACATCTGGCAGAAAAAGTGTATCTGACCTCTACATAAACTCCAAGACACTGGCAGCTCTTGAAAAGTGGAAAGAGGACTGAGGGAAAAATAAATGATCTGTAAGTTGCTGCAAAAAGTCAAAATAATTCATGTCAAGTAAATTGAAGAAGGAACTGTCTCCTCTACAAGATATTTAAGGCCAAGAGTACAATACTTGAATTCAGTGGACACTCTCAAGAGCTCAGAGAGTGGAAATACAACTGGTTGTGTTCTTTCTGCAAGGCTTTTAACAAAACTGAGGAAAAAACCCATGAGAAATAACAAGAAAAATGTTCAGTTTTCCAGTAGGGAGATGGAATAACAGCAGTCAACTCTGATGATGTGTGAGCAAAAGTCCTTTGGAAAGGAAGAAAATAATCTAAAAACAAGCATACAGCAAACTCTTCTGGTTTAGAAGGAAAACCCCAGGACACCACAGGGAACAGGACTCTGAGACAGGACTCTCCACTGCCTGCCCTCCATCATTTTTCCCAGTGAACGCTGCAGTGGAAGAAGCTGTTTGGCTCTTCTCCTCTACATAACTAAGGGCAAAAGGCATAGGAGTTGATTTTAAAGCACACTCCTCTCCCAGCCCCAGCAATGCTCAGTGCTGTGGGTCTCTCCCTGTGTTTCACCAGCACTGGCCAGCTGGCTTTGACCTGCACAGGCCCATCTCCTCCATGACACACAGTGCTCCTTCATTCCCTGCAAAATGCCTGACCCCCTTAAGGGCAGAGAAATGGTATCAGTCACCCCACAAAGGTTTTGGCAGGGTTTCCTCCAGGACAGATGTGCACAGTTTTGATTTGCAGGACCCATCCTAGTTTGCCACCAGTGGAGGAGTCTCCCCCTCCCTGCCCCTTGCAAATGACCCTTGTCCCAGGGCAGCTGTGTTCACTCCTCAGGCAGTGTGCAGATCAAAGCACTGACCACGAAGGAAGAATAAAAGCTCCAAACTACATCCCACACACAGCTCCAGCCTCTTCAGAATCAAAATGCTGGTGAAAGAGAGCAAGACACCTGTGAACATGAGGCAGCAAGAGCAGAGTGCCTGGAAAGGCAACTCTTCCTCCTTGCTCTCTCTAGAAGGAGCTGGAGCTTCCTGACTCTCTCCAGCCTGACCCCACATCACCCAGGGGACATGCCAGAGACCTGGAGGTTCCCATCTCAGCATTGTCTCCCAAAGGGATTTTGTCTCAAGCACAAGTCCTGATTATCATGGCAAACGTCTGCAGCTACAGCATGGCAGGAATACCTCAGTATTACACCCAGGTCAAATAAAAATTAAGCAACAAAAACCACCTTAAGATGCACAGGAGAAAAAAGATCCGATCAAAGGGAACAACATGTTCTTATACAGTAATCCAAATTGTTGACAACAGGTACTGAACTACCTTAATAATTAAAGGGAGAATTTAGAGAAAGGGTTCAAGAATCCTTGACTTCTAGAGACATTTCTCAGGGACTAAGTGTATCTGGGTACCAAAGTTAACAAAATCTAGGTCAGGGTCTAGGCCAACAAAATGTAAAGCCAACTAGCATCCAGCCCAGCCAGCACCCCCAGAGCAAAGCCAGGCAAAAAATGCACCTTCCAAAGGATGGAAGGGTCTGAAAAGTAGAACAACACTGTCCAGGTGAAAAGGCTTTTAAAACCAGACATAAAGAAAATGGTGAGTAGCAAAGAAAAACACTGAAATACTACTTTGAGTAAGGAAGGGCTGAAGACCTGCATGGTCCCCCTCACACCCTGCCAGCTGCTCGGGGATCTGTGGGGCACTCTGAGGAGCTGCTGCAGAGTCATGGCAATTGTGTGGTGTGAGCTGTCAGCTCCATATCTATTTTAACTGATAGGGCTGAGCTCTCCAGATATGGCCTGACATGTAGAAGCACTCTGCACCTCGTGCTCTGCACAGAAAGTGCACACCTGGAGCCACACAATGGGCAGAAATGGGAGGCAAAGCTAACAGTATTGATTTTTAAATGGTGTTTTATTAGCTTATCTTATCAGCACAGTTAATATTAAAAAAGTAAGACAAACATATATAACACTTTGACCTTTGCTATCTGAAATAATATTTACTTTTACTCTTTACACACATGACCTATCAGCTGCAAATGGTTCACACCAACTGTGAAAAAGCAAAGCAATTTAAAAAACCCCAAAACTGCTTTGATGTCACTAGAGCTTTCACAGGTCAAAGGTAGGACCTGAACAGTGGATTTGCAAGTGATGGAAAGAGAAGTATAATGCAATAAAGGGAACATTTAAGACAAAAAGTGAATAGCATAAAGCAACTGACTCCCTCCTTCAGGACCAGGAAACAGGTTCCAAGAGAAATGCCATCCTGTTTGTGGCTACAGGCATAGCACTCTCCCTTTCTAGGGGAATTCCTCATTTTTGAGGGTGCTTTCTTTGCAAAGGAAGAGCAGAGCTAGGCCTAGAAAGTAAAATATCCATCAGTATAAAAAACAAAGAGAACTCTGCAAGGATGACAAGACTCTCATGATGACTCTGCTGCAACTGCTCGTGGGCACTCATGAGAACAAACATGGGAACAACCTTATCTGCTTCAAAATCACTTTCTCTTGCTGTGCTGGCAATTACTGCTTGTTTGTCAAAAACCAGGAAGATGCAGGGACAGCAGAGTTAACAGATGGGTCTCAGAAAGCAAAGGTTAGGACAATGCAGGCACCAAGAGATAAAGGCAGGGTCTGCTACTGATAGACTGTCCAAAAAGTTCCCAACACACAAAGGCACCTGTGATGTCCCACCCTTAAGGGAAGGAAGGACCTCAAGAAGCACCTTCCCCTCAAGGGTGGGTTGTCACAGCACTGTCCTGAGAATCTGAAGCCTGCAACTATTTTTGGAAGCAAATGGAAGGTTTTGAATAAAAGATACCGAGGCAGAGGAAGAAGCTGCTCAGAGAGGTTGTAAAGTCTCCATCAGTGCAGATCTTTAGGGCCTGAACACCACTAACACAGCTGGGCTTTGGGTAGGGCTGGGCTTGCTCCAGGAGCCTCTCCCCCAGGGCACTGACAGCAGGCAGGAGCTTGCTGGGCTACACTGGAGCAAAGGCACTCCAAGGAGCTATCCAGATGAGAAGTGACAGTCTCATAATGAGTCTTCTCTTAAGGAGAAGATCTCCCCTACTCCAAGCTGTGTTCATACTCACCAAGGCGTGATCAAACTTAAAAGTACTGATGTAGTAGGCTGGGATGTCAGCTGCAGCCAAAGGCTCAGAAATCTGAGCGACAATTCCACATTCATCTGTGGGAGATAAAAAATCAAACATTGGCTGAAGGGGCTTGCAAAAGTCCCAGAGCTCCCCAGTTCCATGCCTACATATAGAGAAGTTTGTCTTCACTAACTCCAATCAGAAGGAATCTCTGTAATAAAATGTATTCTTTCTCACAGAATCAAGTTTTTAGGCCAAAATACATTGCACATTTAGTTTTATTACCTTCTTTTTGCTACAGACAAATGCACAAAATTCTCCAAAGGCACAAAACCATTAGAACTGGAATGATTTAGAGAGCCAAAGAAAGGCACTGAATGATGTTCAAGAAGAAAGCACAAAGCCCAGCCCCATATATCATTAACATCCTTTTTTCTCTGTTATTGAACACTTGGCCTTGCAACTCTGAAAGAGGAGATGCTGGCCCATTAGTCAGCCTGGATGCATGGTTCCTAGGCTGCAGCCCCCCACGGCCCCTGAAACAGGATTTCACACCAATTTCACCACAGATTCACCACAGAATGTTTAGGGGTTGAAGTGGACCTTAAAGATCCTCTAATCCCAACCCTCTGTGCCATGGGAGGGACTCCTCCCACTAGAGCAGGCTGCTCAAAGCCTTATCCAGCCTGGCTTTGAACACTGCCAGGGCTGGGACACCCACAGCCTCCCTGGGCAACCTCACCACCCTCACAGGGAAGAATTTCTTCCTGATATTTGATGTAAATATCCTGTGTTTCACTTTGTACCCATTCCCCCTTGTCCTGTCCCTCCAGTTCCTGATGCAAAGTCCCTCTCTGGCTTCCCTGTTCAGACCCTGGGAGTGCTGGGAGGGCTCCACACAACTTCTCTTCTCCAGGCTGAGCAGCCCCAGCTCTCTCAGCCTGCCCCCACAGGGGAGGTGCTCCAGTCCTCTCACCAACTTCATGGTGCCCTCTGGACCTGCTCCAACAGTTCCATGTGTTTCCTATTTTAGGGACACCAGAACAGTGCCCAGGGCTCCAGGTGGGTCTGACAAGAGCACAACAGAAAAGCAGAATCACCTCCTTCACCTGCTGACCATGCTCCTTTGGGTGCAGCCCAGGATTCAATTGGCCATCTGGGCCACTTGCTTGGCTTTCTGGGCTTTAAATGAATTTAAATGGTTCATCTGTCTTGTTTGTTGTAGATCAGTGGTACACTGTTTTCAGATGAAACCTGGAGTTTCACTGATTCAAATTCAACATTTGAACTTGATTTTAAATTAGCATATTTAAACATCAGCTATTTAGGGGCCTGGTCAATGTCCTGATGTGCATCAATGACATATCACAGCATTTCTACATATTTGCCTCACACATAGGTAAAGAGAAGGTACATTAAAATTTCCTTCTTGCTACTTTTGGTGGTCTGGTGTAGAAGTTGCAATTAAATACAAAAATTGGCCCAATGTTTTTCAGAAATGTTCTTGAAGCTTGTATTTTGTAACTGCTTCAGAGCCCACAGGAAGGAGCCCCTTGCCTTTACTGAAGATCAGGCCTTTGTTGCAGTATTGATATCAGACCCTTAAAATTACAGGGGACATAGAAATAACCAGAACACTCCTGCAAACATGAAGCATTTGTTCTGTGCTACTTAGGACCAGTAAGTAGAGAAAACATGTGCAGGACTGGATGTGAAACATCTGTGAACAAGACTTCCACTTGGACTGCTACAAACCTGCAAAAAATCTACTGGAATCACAGAATTACCCAAGCACTGCACTGGAGTAGGACAGTGCTTTCTGACCACTGATTTCAGTCATCTACAGTGAATTTCCACACCACCTGTCAGTCAGTTTTTCTCTTTAACCAGAGCCCCAGCTGCAGCCACCTCCAAAGTCCAGCAGATGAATGCCATGTAGCTGGAACTGTTGAGCATCTAGCACTTTTAGGAATATATTCAGAAGTCAAACTTACTAGGAGTAAGGCTTTTATTTGAAAATCTCAGCTCACAAAGCTATATTAAGCTGCTGGCTCTTAAAAAGCTTCAGCCTCAGATGGATTTTTCCATACCTCTTGAAGGCCCTGAGGTGACTGACTGCCTGCACACCAACTGATCCTCCAAATGTTACTTACCAAAGCCAAGAGGCTGCCCACCAATCCTCACCATCTTCCAGAGCTCACCAGATGCACTTGTAAACAACAAATTATTAGGAAATCTGTTAAAAAAAAAGGAACACCAAACACAGCAATTAAAACACAGCAGGGTGTCAGATTCTGCCTGTGGGGGATCTGCTCTTCCTGCATCCTTGAGATGCTTGAAGCCAACAATAAAGGGGCAGTAGCTTGGGCAAACTGGGAAAACTCAAGGCAGGTGGGGCAGATGCACCTGCCTGACCCTCCAGGTATCCTGTGGCAAATCAGCATCTGCTGCTGGGGGTGGGCAGGGGTACCCAGAGAGGCACAGGAATAAACTCCTTTGTAAGGCTGTGTCCCAGCTTTACAAATACTGAGACTGTGAAGGTTTGATTTGAGCTGCACTGGAAACACCTAGGGATGGAATGTGCTTCCATACCTGCTCTCAGGAATGTGAATGGTAACCACTGCTTCTGTGCCTGAGCACCATCAGTGCTTTTTTCCACACCATCCTGGGAGGTCCCTGGGACCACTGCAGAGGTCTCTATTTCTTAGCAGGGGAAAGGAGAGCAGAGGCTGAGAGTTGCCCAAGGTCAAGCAGGCAGCCTGTGAGAGAGAGCTAATAATGATAATAACCACAGCCCAGGCTGGATCTCCAGCCCTCTGGCTCCTCTTAAGACAGACAAAGGTTTACTCCAACGAGGTCAAAGAAACGTTCAAGAGGGCAATTTATTAATTTGAAAAACAAGTCCCTGGGGCAGGGAACTTGCCCCCATGAACCAAACCCAAACTGCACTGTATGTCAAAAGCAAATCTAAGCACTGCTGAGTACAGCACCCCTCAGCCTCCAGACCTCAGAGCCTCCCGTGCTGCAGAGCTGCAGGAGCACAGACAGACAGACAGAGGCTGACTGCTCACCAGCTGGCTCCTTCCTTGCTAGACAAACAAGTGATGGGCTCCCTTGGCTCAGCAGTGACTCAGGACATTATCATCACAACAAGACTCCAAACCAAGCCCACCCATGTGTAAAAGCAAAGCAGGAGGACCCCACCACTGACAACCCACCCTGATTTTGGCCTTTAGCAGGGAAACTTCAAACACCTACACCAGGTTTTGCTTTTGGGTCTTGCTCTTAGAAGCACAGCTAATGAACAAGAGAATAAAAAAGCTGAAATCACTTTGCTCCAGTATTCCTCTTTTGAAAGTGAGATAACCCTACATCACATTTATTTCTGATTTCACTGAGGGCTTGGACAAACCAGTCCAAAATGTAGACACTGGAACTAAAATGCCAGATTTTACTCAGGACAGCAACAGGGTGTACAGGCCCATGACACCCATACAAACACAGTCCAAATAATTAACATGGAGGAGTCCAACCTGCCTCCTGCTCCTTTGAGTACATCCCTTTTTATTTAAGGTCCAGCTCCTTAAAGACCAAAGCTCACCTCTGCTGTGTCTGGACATCCATGACCAGGGAGATGTAACCCTCAATGAGAGAAAAGGAGAAAAAGCGAATATGTCCCGAGTCTTCATTGCCCACCACTGAGTCTTTTACTCTGAAGAAACAGAAGAGAACTACATTAACTGTGGCTGGAAGAGCACAAACAGAGTTTTTAAAGTAGATATAGCCAGTGAAACCAGAAATGTTCTTACACTGACTTAGTGAAGTGACACTGAGTCGTGTTGTATTACACTGATTTGATTTTTTTTTATTTTGCAGGTGGAAAACTATCCAGTCCCCACAACTGACAAAACCCTCCATCCTTGCCTCAAGGTCCCCTCACAAGAGGCTGTGGGCCACGAGCCACAGGAACCAAGGGGCAGCAATCCAGCCAGCTGTACATGCTCTGGCCCTGTGTGTCTCTTACCTTCACTCTGAAAACGCTCAGCTTTCCAAAGCCAGCTGATGTCTTTGGGCACCCTCAATCACCTGTTTGGCTTCCACCTGTCAGGACAACCCTCTTGAGGCTGTGAAACCTCCCTCCCTCAGTGCAGATCCCTGGGCACACCTGTCCTGGAAGGCCATCTCCCTGCAGGACCTACCCATTGGAGTAAAACATGACATCCATTAGGAGTGTAGCAACAGTGGGGAGGGTATCTGGATCCAGGCTGGTGACGCAGAACATATTACTTGGACTGGAGAGAGGATGAATGACAGGCCTCTGAACTGAAAGAGACACAGACACACACAGCTGTGAAGCCACATCTGCAGCAGCTCCTGTCCCATCAGCCACGCACTGGCAACAGTCCCAGGGAAAGCTGGCAGTGTTTGTAAGGCAGAGCCTCACTGCTGAAGCCCTGCTGGCTCTCACACAGGGAATGAGGGGCCTGTGGATAATCTGCTCCTGTGCTGCTCTCCCTGAGGTGTGGGGTGGTATTACCCTGAATACCTGCCCAGCTCTCTGCTCCAAGGGGCTTTCAGGCCATTGGGTGCATCCACAGGACATGAGGGGCAAGCTAAAGGAGGTGTCAAGAGAAACTGAAGAGTGGAAAAAAATGCAGGCTTCCACCATTGAAAGGCAGGGCTATGGAAGGCATTTCTCCAGCTGTAGATGTTGGCAGTCCATCCTGTTTCACTCATTTCTGGGGACCTATTTTGCCATAATATCTTGAAAAATTAAAAACGAGCAGCCACGCAGCAGTTTGTCTAAGACTGCAGCCAGGGGCTGAGAAGCAGCCAGCATTTAGGCATGCAACCAATGGAGCAACACAGCAAACTGCACACTGGGGCATTATCAACGTGTGCCCTTTCTTGATGCTTTTTTTCTTTAAGATTCATTTTCTTAAACAAGGTGATTGTTAGTCCTTGAGTGATGAAACTGAGTGGCACTTCATAATAACTGATCCCTGCTTTGTCTGGTTATGGGTAAAAAATTACACACATGTCTCTAGGCAAACTTATGTATATAAGTTGTTCCTTTTCCTGATTGTGCCCTTTGGCTTGATACTCGTTTCTCCAGCCTGCAAACATCCTAAGGTTCTGAACAGCCCTGGGCTCACTGTGACCTTGATCCTCACTATCACTCAAGTGTGAAAGTTGAAAAAACAATCTTCACTGTGCATCACTGCAATACTTAAACAAGCTTTTAGACAAGCCATTTTCCTTTGGAATGTTGAAGCATGGAAATATGGGCTACAGACATTATTTTTGCAACTGCAATCAACTGTACTTTAACCTTCTGTCCGACCAAAGGCATGTCTTCTCTAGAAAAACTAGCATTAAAAGGCCAAAGTTCAGCCAAACTTACTAGCTCAGAAAGTTAAGAACCTACTCAAATCCTTGGTTGTACTGGGATAGGCTTGTAAGATCATAATCTTACAACAGGATAAATATTCACTCAAATGTTGAAGCAAGCTAGGAGGCAGGACTTCCACCCCATGTGTCAGGGAGACCAAATCCCTGGCAAGCTGAGCCTGTGCTGGTCCTTACCTAGTTTTGGTTTGACAAATCCATTTGTTACCCCAAAGTCGTCGGCAGCCACTGTCTCCCCATTGACCACTCTGAGGATGGTGAACTCGGCAGCCAGCGTGTGCATCACGAAGGGCAGGTCTCGCTCGCGCACCTGAGGGGGACAGCAGCATCACCTGCTGATGGTGTGCACCAGAAGGACAGTGCACTGCAGGGAGGGCACACGCTTCCAGTGCACAGCAAAGGGGACACGACTCCTGCTTGAGGCAGTGGACAGTCACCGTTTAGGTGCATCTTAAGAGAAGCACACTGGTGGTATCACTGTGAGTGTCAGTACATTAAGCTCCAGAGTGCTTTTATGACTGTAAAAAGAATGTGGAGATTTCTAAGTGGGTGATGCTTCACCTCTTTTCCAGCATTCCTTCAACAGCTCAGCACTGCCTCTTCTTCAGTCTTGTTTCCTCAGGAAATAAGGCTACACCTTGTGTGCATGCACACACACATGTGTGTGAGACAGAAGGACAGTCTGTCTGTCTATACCCAAAACACCTTTGGAGCCCCTTGGCCACCACAGCCAACCTGACAGCAGACACTATGTTCCTCTAACTTTCAGAAAACTAGTGTCTGAGCAATCGTGGGAAGTGCTACCAGTATCTCCATTTCAGGAGAGACTGCAGTGTGGGCTCAGCATTCTCATTAGACACCAGACAACCCAGGACACCAAATGCTTCATCCCATGGCAAAAGCTCCTGAGATGTCAGAGGGCCTAACTACAAGGAACAGAGCTCTGTGGAAAGCAGACTTTGGTACTTCTGCTACTCCCAGACAACTTGTTCCCAGAACTCCCCAGCTGAACTTTGATATGGTGGCAATAACTCTGCCTGGTGTCCTCACGTCCTCTTACCAGGATGAAGTCCGTCTGGTAGGTGGAGAGCATGAACACTGAGATGTTTTGGTCAGCTAGGGGTGCTATGACTGACTTGGCAATTTTGGTCACTCCGATGGGCTGGGAGCTGGAGAAACCACCTCCACCAGACACCACGTTGAGGGCAAGCCATGTTGCATCGGCCACGCTCAAGTGTTCCGAGGAAGGAAGCTCTGCAGAGACACAAGGGGAGGAGGACACAGGTTTGTTTTAGAGGCAGAGAGAGCCAGGTCCACTGTGTGCCAGGATGTGCTTGGCACAGACCTCAGTGCAAGGAGTGAGATGAGCCCCCTTATCCCCCTTATCCCAACCTCCTGGGCTTCCCATGCTGCTCCACAGGCTCCTACTGTGACACTCTTTCATGCACGGATGGCACCAATTTCCATGGCAGGATTCACATTCACACACATTGTCAAGGACAACACAGGCGACTCAGCAATTCACTGGGATGCCAGTGACTGGTTCTGTTGACCTTCCCAAGTGGAAGCAGCCTGTGGTGGTTGTCCTGGTTACAAAAGGAGAGTGCCAGTGTGGATGTAAACAAACTGCACATTCTGCTCCCCTCTACATCATTCCGGACAAACTGTTAACTACAGGTCGTTTGCAGGAGCTGTCCAACTCACACCTGACACCCCAGGCTGCAAGCTGGGTGTTAAATTAGATATGGGAGAAGAGGCAAACCCTTGGAGGGAGGGTAGTGCTTTCTCCTCACACCAATGACTCAGCTGTGCTAACTCCCCTCTGGGGAAGCAGCAGCACAGTCATGCCCATCCTGAAGGGGTAATCTCTGCTAATGGGCCACAACGGGCACCACCAGAATAGCAGCTGTAACTTCAACCACCAAGAACTCCCCAAAATATCCTGTGACTCACACTATCACATCGTTCCATTGTGAAACTCCCCACCCTGGGGGAGGTACCGAGCATTCCTCCCTGAACTTGAGCTGTATCATCTCAACACCACCACCCCTGGGTGCATGCTGAGGAGGACCAGAACTTCACAGGACCACGGCTTCTGACTGCAACCATCATTTGACAGGACTGCAATCAGCAGCCTGACCAACAGCATGCCAGGCTGTACTCTGACTCTGTGTATCACTGCATTTATTGCATCCTTCTGTTACGTTGTAACTCCAACCTGAAACCTCTCTCAAGGTAATTCTATGAGGATTCTCCCTCTGGTTTACTTTCAAAGTAGCACAGTGGTCTTGGACTTAAATCTCTATCATACAATTTCTCCAAACATTTTACTCAAGCTGTTCTGGCCTCTTTTGTTTCCATTTTCCCACTGTAATCTCAACCCAAATTTTGTACTCCTGGACTGGAGATAGATATTGACAGAGCAGCCTGGGCACTATCCCTGGTTTCTGAAGATGCAGAGCAGGCACCCAAGGCATCTGTGGGCTCCTGCCTCCATCTCTAAAGCATAGGAGCCACACAGCTCTGCAAGGGATGGATGGTGTAACACACATACCAGGAATTACAAAGTCAGCACACGCTAAGATAATGCAAGTTACTTTGGAAATGGAAGATACTGAGAATAATCCCATTCCACTTCCTTCTAATCTGTTGTGGCTAAGTAGTTAAAAATCTGCAACTAACCCATTTAATACAAATTATTAACTGTTTTAAAAAACCCTTAATGTATTTACAGGAAACCAGATGCAGATTCTGGAATGAAGGCATACACTCCTCTAGGATTCTCTGGATTTTTGATTTTTGTTTGGCAAATGATAGAAACAAACAGCTCAGATCCAGACTAACAAATGCATAATCCCAGCTAAATCCACTTGTCTTAAGGAACCTGATCTCAGATGCAGATCCAGGCAGCAAGGACACAGCAGATGTGCCAGGGGAGGCCTTGGCTCAGAGGTGAGGGCAGCCCAGGAGCCCAAAAGCATTAACCCAGCATTGCTGCCCTTGCAGTCAGCACTCTGGCACTTTAGGCAAGTGCCTGCATGTCTCCGTTCTGTCCTGGCTCCTCCATGCAGTATCCTTTCCTTCTCCTTCAACAAGATCTTTGGGAGCTGTTCCTGTACAGTGCAATGAATTCCTAACCCCATCCTCTCCAAATCCTCAGGCACCACTTCCCTGAGACACTGACAGCACTGAAAACCCAAAATTATCTGAATAACAAACACATTTTGCTCTCTTCAATAACCTCAATTGTGTGTAGCATGAAAACAACCCTGAGCATACACACTGCAAACAGTGGGGACACTGAGGGCTCTGCTTCTGCATTTTGATGTTTAGCTTCATAAGCCAATGTTTCTTTTTTAATAATCAGAGCTTACATGGAATGAAAACTAGACACCAGGGAGAGGGGGTAACTTTGTGCATTAATTAACAGCATGCTATGTCAGAGAGACCTGTGCAAGTTGCTTGAAGCAAATTACTGCAGCAAAATACCATTTTCTCATCAGCCCTTTGCATCAGAAAAGCACCTCCAAACTCAAGCTTCCTGCATCACTCAGCATGGAGAACTGAGAGCTCAAAACAACTGCTCTGAGCTACAGGTGTTTCAGGGTCCTGTTCTCACAAACTGACCCCACCTGCAGTGGGCACAGCCCAGGTGTGCCCAAGTCCTTTAATCACTCACAACTGGCAGCAAGATCCCAGCTCATTTCCTGCTCTATAAACAGCACATGGTATTCCTGCTAGGTACAGGTGATAAGGACTGCTATTCATTAAACACCAGTTTAAACACAATTTTGGGCCAGGGATGTGATGGAAAATGCAGTATTTCGTGGTGGACAGAGGCATTACCCCATTTCACTCCAGCAGCAGCTCTGCTGGATGAGCTGCCCCAAGAAGACCTCAACAAGCTCTTCCTCAGAGGGAAGGAAGGCTGAATGCTCATTGCACTTGTAATTACTCAAAAGTGTTAATAATTTCTGGGTTTATGTGTTTAACAGGCCCTATGAAGTGTGACAAGGCCCACTGCATTTGCTTAAGTAACCTGCTTCTCACGATTCAATTAACTTGGAAAAATATATAGGAAGTGATTGAAATACCAATTTTGGACACTGTTTCCACTAGGCAGCCAGACAGAAAAGTACAGCCCAAATTTTAATGGAACAAACCTAGGCTGAAGGCTCAACAAATTCATCTAAATAGTTTTAAATAAGCCACGTGGGAGGGTGCTTTGCCCAGGAAGCTGTTGAATGCTGCAAACCCAAAGAGAGCTGAAAACACCAGTTGTAACATTAGCACAGACTCAGTTAGGCAGAATAAGGCAACAAACAAAGAGCAAAATGAGGAATTGCCCACATTCCAGCACCAACTCAGCATCACCACCACTTTCCCCACAGGAGGACAGAGCTCCAGGCCCCCACAGCCTCAGCATTGCCACATCCCTTGTCCCTCCATTGGGCAGAAATCTCTGCTGGGCTCTCCAGAGCAGCTAGTTTATCAGAGTGCAGTCAGTCCCACTTCTGATCATGGGGGACATCTCAACTCTGGCTGAGAAAGACCTCTGAAAGGCCAGAGATTTGGGCTTTGTTTATTACAATCAGGGTTTTAGCTTTGACCTTTCACTGGGATGAAGCCTTAAGATTTTCCTGGTTTTGCTGTGTAAGGCTTTGCAGAGTTGCTAGCAGAAGGCACCAGGAGCAGCTCAGCTGCCTGCAGGCTCCATTACCATCATTTGCTGCCCAACATGACAACTACCACAGGCTGCAAGAGCAGCTCCCAGACTCCAGCTGTCATTCCTTCCATGTCTCTGGCACGGAACACCACCAGCCTCAACAAGATGTGATTGTTGTGATAGTCCAGGATGATTTTCCTGGCAATGCAGTGCTGGGAACCCAGTGCTGGTGGTCTCCAAAAGCCTGTGGGGCTGCTCCCCACCGGCACACGTATCAAACCAAACCCAGCCAACATGCCAAATAACATTTAGGGTGTGAGTGAGTGCTTTTTCAGAGCACAGGTGAGTTACAAGGCATGGAGTCTGTCCAGAGCCTCACTGGCCCATCTGGCAGCCCCAGCTGAAGCAGAGCAGCCTCCCTAGCACATGTCACCCTGGGTGTGAGGTGGTGAGTGTCACATCAGCCACAATTGGCTCCTGAGCTCCAATAATCGATACCATTTCCAAGGAGGACAACAAACATTGGCTGAGACCCAAATATGATTGAACTGCTGCCACTGGAGCACTGTGCAATGCTGTAAGGACTGTGAGCTCCTGCTCCATGTGACACTCCTAAAGTATCTTTGGGAGGGTGCTGGGATGATGATGGGATTCCAGCTCGTGGGTCTTTGCAAGCAGTCAAGGAAGTCACAGAAAGCAGGGAAGGAAGATCCACTAGTTTACAACCCTGACCAAAGAGTCAGTGTGACACTGTCAGTCTGCACAACATCAGAAAAACAACATTATTTCTGCTTACATTTTCTACCCTGAAGACCCCTCAGTTTCAAACACCCTGCATAGCACTGGGAGAGAGCCCTACCTCTCCAAAAGAACACTGGAAAATGTGCAAAATGCTCCAAGAAAGGGCAACATCACCTGAATTTTTTTTCCTTTTCTGTTCCTAGTTCACATTTCTCATGGAAAGGTTATGGCTAAAGGGGAAATAACTGGAAAATGCAAAGTTCCACAAAGGAAATGCATTTCACCTACCCACACTGATAGCTAGGTGAGTCCTGTGCTACACACTGCTAACTCCCTTCCCCTCACAAAGACACTCCCTGAGCTGTTTTCTCTGGACTCTTCCAATTTTATGGCAATCAGACACCTCTCAGCTTCCAAGTGAAACTGTAGATAAATTATGGATTTATTGTAGTGCTTGGAGAGAAATGAAGACCCTCAGCTGGATTCCTCTTTGCTGTGGTATGTTGGATCATCTCCTAAGCACTTATTTTCACGCAGTACACAGACTTTTACACTATAGAGGAGTGCTCTGAGTGATGTGCTTCTCCCTGGTTTCTTCTGGTACTGAATGAACCAATTATTCATTTGATTCATCATTATGAGACTTATGTTTGCAGCCACAGTTAACTCCAAATATTAAAAAATAATGAAATTTAAAAATTGTGGACTTTCTGACCAGTGTTCTAGCTTTAGAAACCTTACACTGTACTTACTTCACCTTTTATGGTTTCCCTCTGCAAAAATGGCAGGTAGAGTCTGGCTTGCATTAAAAAGATAGAGAAAAAGGCTCCTGCAAAAACAGGACCCCAATCATAAGTCATTAAAAATATAAGTGCTGCCAACTGCAAAAGTCATGATAAATTGGGAGAGCTGTCACCCAATGCCACCAGTGGCAACACAGTTTGTGTGTACATATATATTTAAATATATTTAATAGGATCTTTAAGTTTATTAAAGGTTCTCTTCCCACTCCCCACATTGCTCTGCAGTTTTAAAATCCCATCTTAAAATGAAGTGAGAGATTATCTGAGGTTGTAAAGCCTGATCCAAAGCCCAGGCATCTTTCTGACTTCTGCGTCAGCACCAGGCTGGAGGAGCTGGGGAGGCCACGGGGCTGGTGGGTGCTGCCAGGCAGAGCATGCCATGCCCCAAGGAGCTGGGCTGCCCACTGCCAGCACCCAGCTGCTGTGCTTCCCCTGACATCTGCACACAACACACGTGTTTGACCTGGATAGCTCTGCTCAGGAAACACTGCAGGCAACTTTTACTCTTGCAGGCACTGTGGAAACTGGCCATATGAGTTCAAAATCCTGAGGGGAGAGTGGGTGGAAGGTAACACCTGAATCTCATTTCTTTTGAGAAATGAGGCAAAGTGAATATTCCTTTAATGTTGTGAAATCGAGTACTCTGTTTCTCACTTCCAGAAAGCTGTGTGGAAGAGGTTAAAGCAGGATAAAGATATTTATTTATCAGTTATCATAGTGTGCTAAAATCCAGAAAGAGCTCTAAAGCTGCTCCAGTGGCTAGCTTTGTGTGTTCTGGTCCTTGCTACTCTGGAAGTACAGAAATTTTTCCTGTAGAATGCTTTGCTCTGCTGCATGGGTAAGCCAGTGATCCAGCACTGTGCTTCCTCCACAGGAGCCACCAGGGCAGCAAAAACATCCTGGGGATGTTACACTGCAAATCATGACTTCTCAGAGGATGCAAATAGCCTCTTTTGGCCTCAAAACACAAGTTGCCAGCTTTACACTTAATAACTGCGAGCAAAGATTTTCACATAAATTCTGAGCATGATCCCGTGGGCAGTCTGCAGCACAGAGAAGTGGCTGCCAGGCAGAAAGTACTGGGTGAGTCTGATCTGAGTGCCACAGAGCACTCCCACACCAAGGGACTCACCTAAGCACAAGAGCCAAGCAAGATGAAAGCCTGTCACTCAGCTTTGAGCTGGGGAACTTGATTATGAGGTCCCAAAAGTTATTGCTTATTGCACAGGAGGAGGAAGAAAATCCCACAGCTCCAATCCAGCTGAAATCATCCCACATGCCAACAAGCTTGAGATCATCCTGAGGAGAAGTCAGCACACCCATGGCCAAGCAGATTTTGCTATTTTTTCCATTTATGCTAATGTTTTGGGGTCAGCTGTCACCTTCCTCAGTACTGGAGGTGATCAGAGAAGCAGAGAATGGTTTGGGGTCAGGGGCTTTTACAGCCATTAGTGCAGCCTTCCTGCGACGGGCAGGGGTGTCTTCAACCAGAGCAGTTTGCTCCCAGCCCCGTCCAACCAAACCTTGAATGTGTCCAGGGATGGGCATGCAGCAGCTCTCTGCACACCCAGAGGGGCTGTGCCAGAGCAGGGACAGGAGTCAGCCCTGCAAACACGGCCTGAGACACGGGCAGGGCAGAGCCGCCAGCGCCGCGCCTCTGCCTGCAGAGCTCAGCTCACACAGAGCCAGCCCCGGGACACCCAGGGCACAGCAGGGACTCTCAAAGCTCCACATGTCCATTAGATAACGAGTGCTACCAGCAAATGTGACAGCAGGTTTCTCCAGGATCACAGCAACGGGGACAGGAGACAAAGGAGTTCTCTAAGCCCTAAGCTGGAGGGAAAGACAAACACATTCTTTATTTTATAAAAATTAGTAGACTCAAACTTTAATTTGTGTGTCTTTTATTACTCTTTGTGCATCTCAGATTTGCTCTTGATGCACCTGGGCATCTGCCTGGGCATCTCTGCAGGACTGGATCCACAGCCAGGGAACCTTGCCACCTCTAACTGTGTGCTTCTGTGTTTCTGACACTTTCTCCTAACAGAGCATGCAAAACTAAGAGGGTTTTTTTATTCCAAATACCCTCAACAGGGAAGCTGTGAAACCTGTCATCTCATTTTCCTATTTAGGTATTATCTCACTCACACAACTGTCAAAAGAACATTGTTAAGTTCATAAACTCACACACTCTGCAGTGAGGAAGTAACAGCTTGACGTTTTATATTTCTGGCCTCAATGTTTCTGTGCCTCAGTTTCCTACCCATACAGTGGGTACAAACCCCCTATTTCTTCTAAACCTTGCTCTCAAGAACCAGCTGAGCTGTTCAGTGGAGGTTTATACACATCTCACAACTGAAGCATTTCACAGCTATTGCAAAGCAGCATGGAAAATTCCTGCACAAAGATTTGAATGTCTAAAACCAGGTTAGAATGGGAGGGGCTGGGGAGTTCTGTTCTGACCTCTCTGAGCATCTGCACATTGTCTCTGAGGGAGGAAGCTGTTTGTGCTAGTGCTGTTCCAGGGATAATCAGGTAGGTTTGAAAAGCAAAGGTCTCTTCATTTCCACTATCAAGACCATAAAAGACAGACAAACAGACAGAGGAAAAGAGAGAAAATGCAAACAAGAATGCACTCCAGGGAAAAGCAAGCCTGTCAAAGTCCCACTCCAGCAGCTGTCTCAGAGCATCCAGAGCAGCTCTCCCCAAACCCACGCCTCCTAGGAGTATTCCCAAAGCAATTTCAAGAAAATCTTCCCTCACTTCTTGCATGACATTTATCTTGTTCTAGTCCTTGTCTGCTGTTACAGATTTTCTTTCAATTTAAGGAGTAATTAACTCTAAAGGCTATTTATGGATTTACATTAGAATGGGTGAACGTATCCAGTGCAATTTTCTCATGTTGTCCTGACAATTCAATACAAGCTCTATCCAGTACAATAACCAGTTTGAATTTTCAACTATTCATGTGAAGAGGAAAAATTACACACAGAGGAAATTACACAGGTGACTCTGGGTCCTATGTCCATTTAATGGAAACCACTGTTACTACTCATACACAAGGGAGTCCCCTAAGCCCATTACTGGAGAGAAATGATAAACACATTCATCTCACCTTTATTTTATAAAAATTAGTAGACTCAAGAATCTGCTTCAAAGAGCACTGAGGTCATTTTTTCAAGCCCTGTTCTCAAAGAGAGAGAAATGACTCCTAACTAGACACATCAAGGGATTTAATACTGGGCATTTACAGCCACCTCAGGAGCTACAGCAGACACTGTATCAGCTCAGCCATCTTCACTGAAGCTTCACTGTCTGTGTAAACAATCTGCAGGGGAAAGTGAATATTCTGAAACAGATGGAAACTTTTTATGTAAAGTACCACTTTCCCTAAACTGTCCCATCCACTATCCCCCAGATCACAACTATTTCTGCAGCCACTATAATCCAGCAGCTCCCGATCAAGGCCTTTATAAAAAAATTTAGGGAAGGGAGACTGTACTGCTGTAAAGCTTCTCCACTGTTACACATCTGCCCACATATCTGCACGAGCTTGCAAAGTCTGACAGGAAAGCACTGGAGGTGTCATGTTCAAAGATGGAGAAGTGTGTATTTTTACCACTAATGGTACAAAGACATCCCAGGCACACACCTATGCCCTGGGATGATGGAGGAGGACAGTAAAGTGCTGCTCCTCTTTACCTATCTGGGAACACAGGCACCACTTTCTCAGTAGCTGCTAAAGGATCCTCACCCCTGCTGGCAGGGACACACAGCCTTCAGAGATTCTGAGGAATGAGATGAGCTAGATCCTGAGGTGTGGCACTGTCCTAGAAACTTTAGTAGCTAGTCTGCTAAAAGCAGCAGAAGTGGGAATGTATTTATGCTAGTTCCAGAGCTGGCAAAGGAGCATGTGCTGATTAAAATGATTTTTTCTGCTCAGCATGTCCTCAGCTATATTTGTACAGAGCAGAGATGACGCCATGTGGCTGACTGATCTATTTACACCTCTGGAGTCCCCTGCTCATCCCCATCTCTGTTTCACAGTTAAGGGTGCAGACATGAATTTGGACTACTTCCAGCAATCCAGGCACACCACAGGGAGTGGACAAACCAGTGGCTTTTACCTAATATAAGCTGTTCAGGATCTCTGTACTGCCTGAATACAGGCAAGCAGAGATAACTGAAAAGCCCATTTCTGGAGAAGAGCTAAAATACAGTGAATGTTATTGTTGGAGCCTGTTGTGAAAGCAAAAGGCAGCAATAGTCAGATTAATACTCTCTGCTGCTCTTGCTGACTGTAAGAAGCAGAGGCAAGAGATGTGCTGCGTTCATAAATGCACCATTTCTGTGCAGCTTTTTTCTCTTTCTTCCCGACTTTTTTATATTCCTTGCCCAGCTGGCTTCTGGCTTGATGTTTAAGTAGAGCTGCAGGCTGTCTCACAGGTGCCTTGTCCCTCCCAGACAGACAATCCACGTGCAGGAATGCTGGGGCAGTGGCAATGGCTGCAAACAGATCTGTGAGTCTGTCACAGTGGTCTGGCCCCACGAGATGTGACTTACCTCTGTGTCATTAGCTTGTGAGGTGATCCTGAGCATATCACATCCTCTCCCATAACTGTTCTTCCCTTTCACATTAAGTATTTGGTTGCCAGAGTCCTTCTCTCTTGCACAAATTAGTATGTGCAATATGGCATCACAGAGCACTGTGGCTCCTGGGTGTTGCAGTAACAGCACCAAGATAAAGTTCAGGTGTGATCTGGCCAGCCACCCTTGTGTACTTAAAGAAAGCAGCTCTGTTTTTCTTGTGTGCTGATATTTCCATTTCATGCTGTTGTCCCAAAGCCTCCTGTGTCTACAGCAGGGTGGCACCTCAGAGCCATTCCCAGCAGTGCCTGTGACAGTGAGGTGAGGGCTGTCCATGCCTCTGCTATCCTTCTGAAGTGGGAAAACCAGCAATGGCTGCAGAAATCCAAGCAGTTGCTTTTTCTTCATTAGGCTCCAACCTAAGCCCAGAACAAGTGACTCCTTTGGTCTCCATATGGACAGCAGTTGGATTAAAGAAAAGCCAGAATTTCCCAAGGGGAAAAGAATGTGTTTGCAATGCAGGTTTCCCTTGCAGGAGAGAGATATTCAGCCACGTGAAACACAATGTATTTCCTTTAGAATCAGCATATATTCCTCCAAACCTCAGCTTCCCCACCTTCAAGCAAAGAATTAGCATCCCTGTGTTGACTCAACAAAAAGCTGAACTCAACAACCACCAAGGGCTGCACTGCTATAGGCAGAGGCCAGAAACACCACCTCCATGGAGTCTGCCTGTCCTGCACTGACCTAATGCCCAAGCAGTGGCACGTTGTTCTGTGTATCTACCAGACCTGCTGCAGCTGGAGCTGCTTCACCAGAGGCACCCAGTATAAATCTCTGAAGACCCACAAGAACTCATGTGCCCGTTCCTTTCCCTTCCCTGGCTCAAGTATTCAGTATCTGATGAGTGTATGCAAGGGGCTCTGCAGGGATTTTGCTGCTATTTCATTTTCTCCTGGCCTTGTGGAAGCTGCCTGGACTGCCTGTGGTCCTTCACCTGGGACTGACATGAAGGTTGCAGGAAGCAGAAAAGTCAGGTGAAGCTGTGTGCTGTTCCTGGAAGTGCTGCTGCAGTCCTGGGTCCATCCTGGGTCATGTCCAGAACCACGGGCAGGCCTCAGGCAGAGAAATGAATGAGAAATGCCATTTTAAACAGTCATTAACTTTACAGGAAAATATCATGTTTTGCTAAATGCCTGCTGACTCTTTTTCCAGTTGAAGGATGTGGAGGAGAAGATTTTCCTCCTGGAGATGTTCTGGACACACAACACTCACTCACCAGACTGAGTCAGACCAGAGGCAGTTCCAACAGTGTCCAATAACACATGTCCATTACAGGTCCTTTCTTGGGTGCTCCCATCTTGCTCTGAGACTACAGAATGTATCCACAGCATCACCCAAATAATTACATCAGTTTAAAAGGGACTTTCAGGACAGTGCAGACATATTTGCATGTCTTTGGAAAAATCTGAGAGAAATCTGAGAGTGCTGGCTACACAACCCACCATCACCACAAGAATTACACACTGTTGTCTTCCTGACATCTAAGCCCATCACCATAAAAAACCAAGACCCTTCCCAGCTGCCAGCACTGCAGGCCAGCTGAGCTCTGATGTGCTGCCATCCCCTGACACTGCCAGGCACACTGGTGACCTGGGGTGGTGCTGGGAAAAGCATTCACAGCAGCTCAGTTTCCACTTTGTGAGATGTCTTTCTACTCCCCTTTTCCTACTCTATCTGTGAATTTGTGGATGAACAGAGGGGATATTCAGTAGTGTTTGAACTGGGGAAATCTTGCCTTGTCTGGGAGGTGCCAAATCATTCCCCAGGTGGCATCAATCTGCCATTTTTGAAAAGCCAAACATATAAAAAGCTGTAAGGGCTGCACACATTCACTCAGGCAGATCCTCTCTTTCTACAGATGAAGTCCTTAAAGCAATGGCAGAGTCACTCCAGCCAGCACCCCTTCAAAGGCATGGTGTGAGAGATGCTAGTGGGAATGAACCTTCCCCTCCTGCCAAAGCAACAGCTCTGCCAGAGGGGCAGGATCTACCAGCCAGCCTGGAAAAATACAAGGACTGCAAATAATGCCAGTGACTCCCTCTCCCCTCCCACCCCTCTGCCTGCTTACATGCCACCTTAGAGCTGTCCTTCCCTTCTGACTCAGCCTGCAGCATTCCACCCAAAGGGGTCTGAGCCATGGGCAACTTATCTGAGTCTGTGAAGGGGCTGCTCTTCTGGAGGGAGATAGGTGTTACATTTTCCAAAATCTGCTTATGATTCAGGGGTAGACAACTACTACTCGTTTCTACTTACATGCACACACCACCTGCAGACAAGACTGCCTCCAGAAATGGGATAGCAAAGCTCATCCTGGCCCTGCTCTGGAGGGATTCACTCAGGGTACAGCCTTGCCCTTTAGCCCCATCCTGCCCTCCACCAGCGCTGCCACACCAGCCTTACCCTGCCTAAGAAAAACAACCACTGATTTTATTTGAAAATATGAAAACAAGACTTCCAGGTAAACCAAACCAGTGCATACAAGCTGGAGAGAGAAATGAATGCAGATGAGTTTTTTTTTACCTCACCTCCTCCCACCAGTGCAGGGAGTTGGCAACATTACATCATCCCACACCCCCGCCCCTCGGATCAAACCCTGCAAAGGCACAGCTTCTGCTGAGGCTGCTGGAAGCAATACCCAGGAAAATTAACTCTCTGCTGTGCAGGATGCACTTCCCAGTGGCCAGGAGTGACCCAGTGCTGGATTTTGTGGTCAGCTGTTACACACAGGGATGTCTGAATCCTCAGAGATGTGCAACCCCAGCAACCTCTGCCTCCAAGTATTTTTATAACTGGACAAAGAGTCTGAGTTGCTCCCAGTCTGTCCCAAATGCAGGACTAAAGATGAGCAAAGAAGTCACCGGATACCTCGGGGACTAGGCTAACAGTTTTGACAGAGGAACACAATATGACTGAGCAGGATTATCAATTTCCACCCAGAGACTTCAATTACACAGAAGCGGTACCGTTAGTGTCAATTTCCCCAAGCCCCACGTGGCCTTACAGAGCCGCCGCTGGCTGAGGCACAGGCTCAGGCATCTTATGGAGAGCAACACAAAAGCTTTTCTTGGCAGGAAATTAAAAAGCAAGGAAACAAACATCAGCACTTGCGCAAGCCCCAGACTGGCTCAGACGGAAAATTACCTTGAGACTGTTTGTGTTCCAGATCAATGGATCAGCTGCAGTGCGGGGCAATTAGCACCTCGAAATTATTCAGCAAGCCGAGGGGTGGGAATTGTAAGGGAGATGGTGAGGGAAGGCTGACAGCAAGTAGGAATAACAATAAATTTTTCTGGATGGAAAAGTCAAAGCCTGGTGCTGGCTGAGCCCAGTGTGAGTGCTGACTGCTGGATGCTTTTGCAACCAGGTAAATGGGGGACAGAGGGACTGCAGGGGCTGAGACAACATCCTGGGAATGGGTATGTGGCCTGAACACGAAAAGCAGAGCACACTTTTTCTGTCTACAAGTAAAGATATCTCCCCAGTTATACTATAAACCTGCCTCCTGCTGTACCAGCACTCCAAGCAAGGCAGAAGTACTCTGTAAACAGATCCTCCCTGTGTGAGGTGGGAGGGCACAAGGTGCAAACACTCCACACTTCAGGCAGGCATCAGCTTGGGCAGGGCTGTGTGCAATTCTGTGAGCAGGCCCAGCACCAGCTCCTGCAGAGGAGTGAGCATCCTCACAGGGGCTGGGTGGCTGTCTCCAGCCAGGGCCATCAGCAGCACACGTCCCTTTGTCATTTGGGATGTTATGAAGACACTGGTCTGATTATTGCTGCCACTGTTTGGAACAGGCAGATCTCACCCTTTCCTATGTGCTGACATAGTGCCACATAGATGCAGCACAGCTTACTGCTGCTCTCAGAGAAGGAGGGGGGGAGGGAAGCAGGAATGATGATGGTGGCTGGTTCCAGTGTAACCTCCTTCACAGCCCTTCTTTACACAAATCACATCTGCAGACATCCAGGAGAAATGAGACATTGCTCAGATGGGCCCCACAGGGAGAAACATTCCTTCATTTTCTTCATGTGCTGGGGAAGCAGATGTGGCCTTTGCTATGGGGCATGGAGCCTTTCCCCCTGCTCCTGAACATGAGCCCATAAAACAGGCAGGTATCAGAGAAACAGCTAGCATTAAAGCAACTACATGAGAAAACCCTGCTCCTTTCCAACAGGTCTTCATGCTTCTCTTATTAATCCAGGAAGAAAAGCATCTCTACCCAAGCAGTTTTTTATTACTCAATTTTCTATTATTACTATGTCTGCATCTATTCTGAGACCAAGGCAAGCTACTGCAAAACTGTTTGAGGCACTGATGCTCTTTACACTTTGAAATCATGCTAATCTGATAAGGCACTGAGAGAATTATGCAAGTAAACAAAGCTGGAGCTGGTAAGGACCATGAGAGAGCACAGCAGGTAGTTAGTGCTGGCTGTGGGGGAAGGCAGGAGCAAGGCCCAGCTCCCCAGAGCCCAGTGCCAGAGCTGTGGCAAGGCTGCAGAGCAGCCAGCACGGGGAGGGAAGGGAAGGGAAGGCAGCCTGCCCCAGCCAGCGAGCACTGCAGCCCATGACAAGGAACATTACCCAGCAGGATGCTCACAGCCAGAATCTGAACATTAACATTTCATCACAGCGCTTCCTTCGTCAGGATACAGCGAGATGGAGGTGGAGCACAGCCTAGAAGCCACGGATAAAACCAACTAGGATAGAAGAGTTAGTTGCAAATGAAGCAAACAGGATGCAGAAGGGTTTCTTCTTGCCTCTGCATAGTTGGATGAGGCTTGGCAAAACCTGGGTCCTCTCTGCACTGCCTATGGATAACACTGGTGTTCCTGAGACAGACAGGCTTTTCAGTAATCCACTGCTAAGTGCTATTGAAACAGCAGCACTAGCAGTAATTAAAAATTAGATGCTTTCAACACCAGGGAGACAGTTCGACCAGTTCACTCAGAAAGGGTTATGATAGCTCAGGATTTTATATCTTTATTTCCCCCCTTGGACCAGTGCAAACAGTCTTGGGAGAAACAGGCACAAAACTCACTTATGTGAAGATGGCTCTGAAGTGGAAATGTATTTTCCCCCTCTTTCTCCAGAACAGCCAAGATAAATACCAATATGGAAAGAGACTGACACTGGAAAGCAGGAGCCTTCCTTGGAATGGAAAATATGACCCCTTTCCCTCTGAATTATTATAACTTTGAAATTAAGGGGCTTTCAGGCAAAGACAGGGAAAAGGAATAAGAGTTCCTTACTAGTATGTGTAACAAGGCAAGCAAACAACAGCAGCAGTGAGCGGAACAGAGCAGAACTGGGCTGAGCCGGGCCGAGCCGAGCCGAG
>VXBQ01009737.1:35038-58214 GCA_013400175.1 Phainopepla nitens | reverse complement strand
AGTCTCAATTACACAGACAGTGAGGTCAAGTTCTCCCTCAGCAAGTTTGCAGATGAAACAAAGCTGAGTAGTACTGTTGACACACCTGAAGAATGAGATACCATACAGGAAAACCTGGACGATCTTGACAAGTGTGCCCATGAGAACCTCATGAGATTCAACAGGGCCAAGTGCAAAGTGATGCGCCTGGGTCAGGGCAATCCCAGATGTAAACACAGATGGAGAAGCAAACCTGATTGAGAGCAATCCTGATGATGACTTGTTGTGAATGAAATGCTGGGCATGAGTAAATAGCGTGAACTCACAGCCTAGAAAAAACAACTGTGTCCTGAGCTGCATCAAAAGCATGTCCAACAGGTTGAAGGAGGCAATTTTCTCCCTCTGCCCTGTCCTTGTGAGACCCCACAGGGAGTGATGCATCCAGCTCTGGTGTCTTCAGCACAAAAAAGATGTGAACCTGTTGAGAGGGCCCTAAACACAGGCAGAGGGTTGTCTTCTATGAAAACAGGCTGAGACAGCTGGGGTTGTTCAACCTAGAGAACAGAAAGCTTTGGTGAGACCTTATGGCAGACTTGCACGACCTTCACAGGACTCAAAAAAAGAGGGAGTGCTATTTTTCATGCAATCTGATAGTTTTAGGTCAACTGGGGAACCATTTTAAAAATTATATTAGAATTAAATTAAAGATTAGAAGAATTGGAACAGAGAAGTTGTGGATGCCCATCCCTGAAAGCGTTCAGTGTCAGGTTGGATAGAGCTTTGAGCACCCATGTCAAGTGGAAGTTGTCCCTGCCCATGGCATGGGGAGGTGAAACTAGGTGATCTACAAGGTCTTTTCCAACCCAAGTCATTCTATGATTCTATGAATTCTTCCATAAACCAGGACCTAAAGCCTACATCATCAAGAAAAGGCCATTCTATTTTTCATTTTGCTTGGTACTTCCTTTGCAGAAAGTAAATCAGTTCTGATGTTTCATAAATGCTCAAGAGGAGAAAAAAAAAAAGAATATATTGTCCTGTAATAACTGTAACTTAAGCCAATATCTGATGCAAAACTATGTTATTTCTAGACATTCATTAATTAAATATGAGGTTATTTGCTATCCTTATAAATTTTTCTTCCTGGCTTATAATATGGTATCCTTAGAAACAAGGTCACAATACAGAATAAGGAAAAGGAACAAAACTGAATGTGATTTTCTGATTTACTTTTCTACATTGAGCCCATGAGTATTCTAGAAGACATATTTAAATTCCTCCCAGTCTTGCTGCTTTGAAATAGCACCTATTTGTAAAGTAGAACCAAGAACTGAGTTTTAGGAGGTGTAGGTTTTGGCAGCTGTAGCAAATGCAGTGCAGAAGAAAAACCACGTTATTTTAAGGTATCTAAGTACATGACATCAGAAGCTTGTAAATAACATAAATTGCCACTGTACACAATATTGTTGTCATTCATAAAAATAATTAACTTTCAAAAATTGAAAAAGCATTAGATATGACAATAAAGGAATTCTCTTTGGTAATGTTGTTTTCTAGTGAAAGATAATATTTTAAATTATAAGTGCTCACTTGTAAAACAAGTGAGATAGAAAAACAATACAATTAGATTTAGTTCAAAATGTGGCGCCTTTTGATATGCATATATTTTTACTACAGTGGAGGACTCTGTTAAAGTAATGTTTAAAATCATATGATAAATTTCCTGTAAGGACATAGAAGTATGACTCAAATGGAATTATGCTGAAATTAGGTATTTCAGTGATAACTGGCATTACCCACTGCATGTCTTAGGTTTAATAGAGACTGTTATACACCATCTTCCCCTTAAACAAAGGTGCTTAACAAATTCTGTTAACAATGATTACAAAAAAATCTTATCTATGGATAACATTTGAGGAAGTAATGTTCTACAAGAGCTAGGAATAAAAGCTCTCAGCCCTGTGGAGGACTTGGGGATATTAATGAATGTAAAATAGACCAGCAAACCAGCTCTATCCTGCAACAAAAGGAGCAAGGCCAGCAGGTCAAGGAAGGTGAGTCTCTACTCTGCCCTCCTGTGACTCTACCTGAAGTACTGCATCATTCTTAGCACAAGAAAGATATAGTCTTGTTAGAGTAGATACAGAGAGGGCCACAAAAATCACTGAAACACCTTTTCCTTGTGGAAAGAGCTGAAACACCTCTCCTTTGAGGAAAGGCTGAGAGAGTTGAGGCCGTTCAGCCTGGAGAAAAGAAGTCTTATTGTAGCTATTCAATATAAAAAGGCTTATGAGAACGTTGGAGAAAGACATATTTTACAGGATTTTTAGTGACAGAACAAAGGGTAAGTTTCAGTAAGAAACTGAAATAGGGTAGATTTAGTTTCAGATTGGATCTAAGGAAAAAATTCTTCATGACAAAATTGGTGAGTCACTGGATGTTGTGGGTGCCCCATCATGGGAAATATTTGCAGTCAGCTTGGGCTGGGCTTTGAAAAATCTGATGTAATGAAGGATGTCCCTGTCTATGAGAGAGTGATTGGGATAGATGATCTTTGAATGTCCCTTCCAACTGAAATCAATCTGTGATTCCATGAAAATTGGATTGAAAGATGTCTGAAGTCTAGTTGGAGAGCACTATTTGGACCGCCAGTATACTACTGACCTTGTATTTTCCATAACCTTGTTGTTACAGATTTTTTTTTTAGGAAAGTGTTAATCTGAATGTAAAGATTGCTGGTGATTGAGAATTTGTATTTTATAATGTATCCCATGGTTACTTTTATGGAAAAACAAACCTTTTGTATCTAATTTAGGTGTGTGAATTCAAGTTTTAGTCTTCTTCCTTATGTTTGCCTGCTGCATTAAAAATCTGCTTTTAGACAGTGATCTTGCATTTATAAATATTGACAAGCAAACAGGCTTGTGAACAATGCTGTTCAATTAACTTAAAAATGCACTGAACTTAAAAATGCATGGGTTCCACTTATGCTAATTTCCCAAATTATTTGCAGCACTCTTATCTGTGAACAGCAGAATTTTTTGAGTTAGATTAGCAGCAATGCTAAGGACCAATACAACTTCTCTACTCACATACTTTTTCTTTGTATATTCAATACTGTTGATAGCAGAATTTGCACTGGCGCTTTTGTTTTGTTAACTGTGTTTGCATCCCTAGTTTTTGTAGTAACAACTTCATTCTATAAACACAGCCTTTGTGATTTCCATTCCTATAATTTTCAGTGGATCATATTAGACTATGACAGAATTCTAGAAACAGAATTTCAAGCAATGTCAGAACAGAAGTTTATTGCATCAATATCAACACTTAAGCAACTAAATTTATAATTTCAATAAAAGAAAGTTTGGTAGGATAGTTTCACATAGCCTAATTTCTCTAAACCCATTTTGACACAATTTTATCCTATTTCAATTTCTTCATAATAATAAAAAAATTGTCTTCTATTATTTGCTTCAGAGCAATGTCAATTTTTCTTATTTTTAAACTTCCCCTTGGATCAGAACTTGCTTAAAATCTGCATTAACACCTAGAGACTAATTTGAGTGAGTTTCATTTTGATAGTAATATAACTGCAGAAGGCTATAAATGGAATAAATAACACACCTACTGTTTTTTTTCTTTTAAAAGACTGAATGCTCAAATATTAAAAAGAAAACATCTAAAGTTATTTTTCTTTACAGAAGCCTGAGGAGCATATCCTTCATTGCTTTGCTTTTTAAATATAGTTACTTAAGTGACATTCTACTGCACAAAACCGAAAATAGCTCATCCATAACAAAAACTAAATATGTAAATATTGTCTCACCTAACTACACTTATAAGCTTAGGGTCAATTTAAATTCTATAACTTGAGTCTAATTTGAGTCTCAATTCTCAAAGCCTCAAGTATTTTTAGATTAAAAAGATTGCTTTATTAAACAAAAAAGTACATGTAAAACTAGGTTTCTGAAACTCTACTCTATATACACTTAAAAAATAGCATAACAGTATATAAACAGATTATTAAAATAATGTTTTACTAGCAAACTCATTCTTATACAACTTGGAAAATTCCAACAAATGTCCACAAAATCCTGTGATCTGAAACCATTAGTATAAGACCTGTATCATTTTGCTGGTGTATTAACTGACACAGCTTAGTGCCTTAAAATCTCACTTAGTACACTACTATACTATAAGACTGCTTAGCACAGAAATTTCAATCACATTGATACTTGAATTTGCGAACAGGTAAAAGCTTAAAATATGCTTGAAAAAAAGGAGAACTGCTACAATTTCTATATGCAAAGTTGTTGAAACTCATTGAAACTGAAAATTCCAAGGACAATTTTCTTGCAGAACAGAATGTAAATGCAAACTACTGGTGTATTCTCACTTTAATATTGTAAATACCTAAATGTGTGTTTGGTCTTAAGAAAACAACAGATCACATTCATTTTCTAAATTAGTCGATCCCCTTATATAAAATCAAATCTTTTCCTAAGATCACATTTTGTGTTTCACTGTTTCAACGACAAATGCAATGTCTTCATTCTTCAGCTATGCCTGCATATACTTAATTACAATGAATGTTTACTCTCAGCAGGTCTACATGCGAATTAGTGGCTGTTGCTGTGCACTTGAAAATAAACATGTTGACTTAAAATGTGAAACAGCATCTTATGAAGGTTCTACTGCTCCTTGTTTTATCTGTAGTTACTTGAAAAGACTACAGAAACAAATAAATAATTTAACATGATTTTGATGTCATTCTGGCCATCTATATTTTCATGTGTTTATTATTGAGGTGGATGAAAAGAGAGTTATTCAGATATTCAGCAGAGATCTAGAGACTGAGATTTTTAATCTTCAGAGCTGGAGACTGAGCATTACTTTTGTAGTGTAGGAAGGAGTAGACTCTGCAAAAAGAGAAAAAAAGACATAAATCTCAGACTTTAGCTATGTAATCCAGCACAAATAAATGGAGCCTTTAGCTAGAAACAGCTGGCTTTGGTCTTGTTTCAAAGATACTCTACAAATGATGTCTGTGCTGTCTCTCTGAAATTCTGCTGGTTCATATTTTATAGAAGATATTCCTTCCACAGTCTGTTTTTCAAAAGCTGGTATTGGCATTATCTATAGCACAAATGTTCAGAAGCAGAAAATACAAAAGTGATTCATGATCCAAACTCTTCATAAAAAGCAGGGAAGTAAGTTCTGTCTAGGAGGGAAGAAAACTGTATCCCTGAGCTGCTTTGCCCCAGAAGAGCATAAAGCTGGCCTATTCGCAATAGGGTCAAATGCAGGTTTCTGGCAGCTGACAGACTTCCACGTTTCCTAAGATTGTAGATACAATGCCAACACCACATATTTTACGGCTGTCTCGAAAGCCAAATTATTAGTTTTTCCTCCATTGCTTTCTTCTCTCCATTTTAACCACTGTTGTTACCATTATCAGAATCCAGCACTTTTTATAGAAGACTGCAGTTTAGAAATAGACAGAATGAACAGTCATATGCACAGCTTATAGATGCTAATGAACAGAAGTCTGGCATGAGAACATGAAAAATATTATGAAGCCACACTCTGTGGCCTTTCTTTATATTTCTCTCTTAACAGGTTTTGTAGGACAATATAGAACACTTAAATTAAATGTGAGGAATGAAAATCTACTGTCAGATTAATTTCACAAAAAAGTCCTTTCTACGCACAAGCCACTGAAGGAATTAAAATGACTCTATGGGGTATTCTGTCTCATGGGAAACTTTCCCCTTTTTTCCTAACAAATCTTATTAAAGAATACGCAAGAGGGCGAGGATTTCTCAATGATGGTAAATATAAAACAGAATAGCAACATGAAGTCATATGTAAAGTTTCAGGTGTTATGTGATAAAGATAAAAACAGGTATTTTACTATAATTGTACAGTGGTTAAATAGTTAGTACCTTGAAGCAGATAATATTGTCAAAGAATATTCTACCAATTCAATGATGCTTTCATATATAAATTGTACTTCTTTTTGAGGAGGAGAAACACTTCTCTGGGAATTCAAAATCACTAATACTACTCCCAAGAGAAGTAAGTAAGTCTAGAGAATGAGAATATTCCTTGTATACATCATCAATCAATTAAGGTTAAGGCATATACAAACAAAAATTAATTTTGTATCAATTTGTTCAATATCAAGGGTTTTAATTAGGGTCCAAACTTTTAACAAAGCAGATTTGGCATTTCACTATTAGTCTTATTAAATACCCTAAAAGACAACTAAAGTTTAAGGGTATATTGCTTGTCCTCTTAAAACGTCTTCTGAATTTTCACAATGTATGTCTGCATCTATATCCAAGACAGCAGGAAGATTACTGCAAATTTACACATACTCCTTTCCTTTAGGTCTTCAATGTATGCTTTCATAAACTCTTTCTCAACTTGCTCACGTTCACGTTCACTTTCTATAATTTCTTCAGTGTCTTCGCATACAATCGTTTCAACCGGACTGTCCTTGAGACTTACAAATCTAGAGAGAGATTAACACAAAAATATATGTACAGGCAACTGAACATCACTGGCTATCGTGAATGACATTTTAGAAATTGTTACCAGAGCCAGAAGCAGAAATGTGGAGAACATTATCTCAATTTTGCATTATGGCTGAGTTAGGATACATCTATTATTAGAAACACAGATTTCAAATGGAACTTTCTCCATAATCCACTTTCCATATAAAAATGATCAGGTTTGTCTTTTTTCCATCTATCTACATAAATCATGCTTTGCAGTAACAGGTATAGTTATTTATTACAAACTTCTGACTGACTACACTGTAATTTCCCCATCCATTAGTGAGAAATATGAACTTCATCCTAACAATATTGCCTAGCAATTTGGAATTTTGCCAGGATCATTTAGCTGACAATATGTACCTCAATTTTTTGGTTATTCCCTTACTTGTCTTTAACAATGCATGATAGGGCATGAATTACTTTGTAACTGCAAATTTCATAAAGCTACACTTTGTAGGTGAAAAACTAGATGATTGCATAAACAACTTATATGATGTGCAAGTAAGTGCATAGCATTCTGAAAATCTCTGATTTTCACTCCAAGAAGGAAAAAAAAATAAAATTTTTACTTTCAAAAGAACAAATGTTCCAACAAATCTTATGGTTTTCTAAAAGTCTGATTTATTGCTATGGGGTTTGTGATCAGCTGACTTGTTTGGCCCAGGTGCCCACCAAGCACCTCTTTCTCTGCCCCTCTCCTCAACTAGACAAGGGAGAATAGCAGATGAAAAAATTGTAGATAAATTTAATGAGAAAAGTAAAACTATGCATAGAATAAAAGTAAAGCAAAAAAAATTACTCTCTACTTCTTAACAGTTAAAGTCTGGCCACTTCCTGGGAAGCGGAGATTCATTATATGTAGTTGGTTTCTTCGGAAGACAAAAAGTTCAATAACACATGATCCACCACCCCTTTCTTTTCTAGCTTCGTGTGCTGAGTTTGGCACCATATGATATGAAATATCCCTTTGGTCAACTGGGGTTAACTGTTCTGGCTGTGTCCTCTCCCAACATCTGGCTCAACCCCAGCCTACTGTGCTTTCTCAGGGGACGGTTGGAGAGACAGCCTTGATGCTGGGCCACCACTGTTCAGCAATTGCTGAAAACACTGATGTGTTATCAACACCTGTCTACTAGTAGTGCAAGGAATAGCTCTAGGAGAGGAAAGGTGATTCCATCCACAGCTAACTCCATGCCAAGCCAGAACCAGTACAGAGTCTGAAATGGTTCCACAATCAAAAACATGAACATTGCCTGCAGAAGTGCAGAATCTCTGTAATTGCAGACTAAAAGGTCTTTTGGTCTTATCTCGCATGCAGCAGTAAGGTGGTATTTCACAGCAAAGAGCTACTAAACCCATGTGACCTCACTTAACACTGTACTAGCCATGTCTCCCTCTCCCAGCAGGATGCTTTCATCAGACCTGAACTTATCAGCAGCTAACTTCCAGGCTACTGGTCCCACTCTGAGGCATGGTTTTGCAGCTCCAGAGTTAGAGCTACTTTGACCCAGTCTACCTAGAAATTGCAATTTAGACATATGGATGTAAAATGTGGGTAACTGAGAGATGAAAATAATGAAACTGCAGGTCCTCTGTAATTCCCAATCTTTTTAGTGCCTCCTTTACCACTCTTGATATAAATTGGGTCAGAATTTGTAGAAACTGGTGCTGGTGAAAGCATTTCTCCTGGGTGTATCTTACCTTATCTTCTTAGGGATATTTCCCTTTCTCTCTTACTTTTACTTACTTTAAACCTGTAGTTGACTCACAGACGGCTGTGGGTATCTCAACCAGGTCATCACCACTGACAACTAGCAAACTGAGCTTTGGCATATTGACAAGAGCTCGTGGAAGGTAAGTCAACTTGTTTTTCTGTAGGAGAAGTGTCTGCAATTCATCTAACCTGTAAAAATGTCAAAGATAGAGATTACTTAAAACCTTTATTTCAAACAGGAACATCTATCCAAAATAGTAATACTGACTTAATCTTGTGCATAATAGGAGCAATTGCATGCAACATCTTTGTCTTCTCAAAAAGTCCCTCAAACACTACTTTCACAAAATTTCATCAAGTTTAACGGAAATCTCCAGCACTGGTTCAGCATTATAGTATCAATAGCATAGATCTGACAAGTAATCAGAAGCATGTCCAAGATAAAAGGTTACAAAATTTACTGTGCTTTCATACAGAAAATGTTGACAGAACATGATATAAACCTCACCATGTGCATCTTGCATCTAATGAAATATACAGGCCACTAGCTCACACCTTCGCCCATGCTGGTTTCTATGAATTAGGTATGTCTGTGGTAGGCAGTACATCTCTATTGGTGGTTTTTCACTAGTAATTAATACTGTGGGGAGCAAGAGAAAGACCAGCATCTCATGAAAAGGCTCTTGCAAGTTGTCCCAATGAAATCAATTTAATGACAGTGTTTTGTGGAGGAACTTTTATTTCCCCCGGCTTTTCCTAATGCAATAGAAATTTGTGTCTGTGACTTTATTCCTTGTATTAGGTAGAAGACAAAAAGCATAGCAAATTGATGAAACAAATTTGTCTTATTTGACTGGAAGGGTCCATTTCTAAAACACTGTTGGCAGGCTCTCCTTATCAGGCCCATGTGGTTTGTTTGAATTCAGGTAAAAATATTAAGTAAGGCTTCAGTTTACGGTCAATTCATCTTTATTAATCAGAGACTATTGCAATGGTATTACAGACAATAATTCACTGAGGTTCTTTGACACCACAGGCAGTGAAATCATGGGTCTGAATGAGAGCATTACTTTACTGATGCAGGGGTTATCCTGACATTTTTTAGTCCTCTGAGTGCACATGAGCCCAAAGTCAAACAAAGAAAATCTTTTTTTTTGGTGTCTGATTATGGTATCCTAGCATTAAATCTGGCGACTGAGTACAAAATGGAGAAGATGAAATGTAGAAAGGGAATAATTTGAAGCTAAGGGAATATAGGTTACAGGGAAAAATAGTTCTTTAAGTTGAGAGACATCCTTCCCCAAAAGAAAAATATCCTCTTAGAAACTCATTGAAATTAGTTGAATCTCTGGTCAGATCCCTTGGGAAAAAAATGGCAAGTTTATGTTGTTTGTTGTGAATTACTAACACCAGTCAAGACCAGTACTACTGCCAGAATAATCTGTGATTACAAAATGTCCCAGAAAAATCTTTTTGCCCAGCAAAAAAGGCTTTGCAAAAGTTAGGAGTAAATGAGTTTTCTGTGAAGTTTCTTCTACTTCAGGGATTTCTATTCCCAGATAAATAAATAATCCTGAATTTTTTTTTTTTTTTTCACAAAATTCAGTTAATGTGTTTGGGGATTTTTTTAATTAAGGCTAGGTAAAGTTCCATAAACCAAGTCACCACAGCACTCTAGAGTGAATAGATAAGCCCAGGGATAAGAAAAGTGCTTTCTCAGGCTAGCAAGTCCCATTAAAAGGATCTGCATAATTTTTTTAAGAACTAGTTCAAAATAGTTATCTAAACTGGGAGAGTGAGTATATGTGCACACATTTCTATATATTCAGCGTAGAAGGGGAGAATTGTCAATTGTCAATTTTGAATATCTTACCAATATTTTTATTCTTTACTAAAAATGTTTATCAGGCTCTGTGAGTAATTTAAATATTCTTTAGTTCACTTTCTCCTCATCCCCCACTCCTACCCTCCAGAGAGTTACTGCTGCCAATTCCATTGGGTGAGCCTCCTTTGCTGGAACTGGGGCAGAATACATCCAGTGAACTTCCCAAAAAACAGTGTCTAGATATAATGACAACTTGTTATGAAAGCAGCAGAAAATATATTTTGTTACCTGACTGCCTTCAATGAGCTAATGAAACTGGTTTTTTTCTTGGACCCAGTCCATCAATAATAACAGATATGTTTACATGCAAAAATACCCGATACATTTCCAAATGTGACTTTCCATCAACATTGTCCCTTGGAAACCTGTTACTTTCTAAGTTCACTTAAGATTTCCTATACCTGTCATTGAATTAAAACATAAACTACCTGTCTATGTCTTCTGGGAGATCTTTCAGGCTGTTGCTGCTAATATCCAACCACTGCAAATTAGGCATCCGGAGTACACAAATTGGAATAGAATGGAACTTATTTGCTGACACATCCACAAATGTGAGTTGTTTCAGGTTACTTAGCTAGAAAGAAGTGGTGCTTTATTTTAGTTACTTTTTGCAAATACAAGAAGACATTTCATTCATCAAGCATTTTTATTTCTCTAAAAGCACTTAGAAAGATAAGAATTCATTATTTTTTTACTCAACCATTTTGCCAGCCTTGTCTCTTTGTCATCATTTTATAAAAAAAAGTAATTCAGATACCTACCTCCCAAATTTTTCATCACCTTTCTAACAGCATCAGGGGATTGAATGAAATTTTTATTCTTTAAAATCCTACAAGCTTAGATGACAGGTCTGGAACCAGAAAATTAGTTGGTTCTGAGGCAACAAAAGACAATTTTTGCAACTAATAGATACCAGGTTACCATTCTCAAAATCAGAGATTTGATAACCCCTATCAAAATTACAAAGTGCACTCTGCTGCGCACTGAGAGTGTAATACTCAGACATGAATAGAATATGAAACTATCAAGTTAAGCCAACAGATAATTCGATCCAATATTTTTCAAAACATATTTTCCGTACTGCAAACTAAATATATAATAAAGTATAGCAATATTTTTATTGGAATAATTTTCAAAGGAATTCTATTTATAAGTTATAAACACTAAATGCAATGAAGATTAAGTATAAATGTAAAATATACCTGCTAAAGGAATTAACATGTTGAATAGAGCTCTCTGTGTAGTGAATCAATTATGTACTCTACCAGGGTTCATAAAACCATGCAGCTAGCTAAAGTGAATGTCAAAAGAGTATAAATGTTAAAAAAAGTATTACAGAATTGAAATTGTATTTCTGAGATTCTAATCATCAGTCACCATTACAATCAAACTCTACAGATAATACAGAAAAAAAGTAGCAAAAAACTTTCCTTGGCCTTTGCCTGAAGGTACCTTAGAACATAGAAAAAAAAACTCAAACCATACACATTTTCCACTTCCAAGGCAAGCAGAACACATGCAAAGCATAAAATATGAAAAAAATGGTAAGGTAATAAAATACATTCTGAATCCTTGACAATTATTTTTTAATTATTAAGAATTAAGACCTGGTGTCTTTTTATTTTATCTATCCAAGGTCCTTTTTATTGCAAAACTGCCAGACTTTAATTTTAATTTGATCCTTGCTATTTAAAATCGTCACATTCATAGCATGGGGCTGTGAGATCTAGTTTCTTTAGAGACTTTTTGTGACGGTTTTTTGAGGGTTCTTTGGAGTTTTGTTTGGTTGGTTTTGTTTTTTTGGTTTTTTTTGTGGGGTGTTGGTTTCTTGTTTGGTTTGAGGTTTTGAGTGTTTTGTTTGGTTGCTGTTTCTTTTTTTCTAGCTATAACCTCATTAGCAAAATCTTATCATCTTGAGAAATATTTTCAGGGAGATTTACTGAAGCTATCCTGTTACAAATGACTACACAATGCAGTTTATCTTTCAAAAACATAATAGAGGTTCAGAGTTCCTGAAGACAAAGGTATAAAATCTCCCCCCCCACCCCCACTGTCTTAAAACAGTCCTGGTTAGTCATCACCATGGATATGTCTCACTACAGATTCAGAGCAGGCAAACACATTTTATTGTGGCACTTTCTAGTTTTCAACCATTTCTTCATTTTGGGGACTGACTAAAAGCAACAAACACTCAGTCATATTCCATAAATTTTCCAGGTACTGAATATTTTTTCCAGAAAAAACATTATCTCTCTTTGAACAAGGAAAGTGCAGCCACTCTTCTAGATTGTAGCAAAAAGACAGCATGGAAAATAACTGGCACCATCTTTATAATGCAATAACTTTGTTGTTTCCAATCATCATCACAATTCCAAATCCCAAGTAATATTAAAATTTCTCTAAACTCAGAATAACTTGCTGAAACTATTGATACATGTGTTTCAACAAACTATCCTTCCAAAAATGTTGCAAGTACAGAATTAAAATAATATCATATAGGCTTAAATGCCACCCAAAATGTTCTCAAACCATCCTCAAAGATGAAAAATCACAATCTATAAATACAGAGTAGAAGATGTATGTTAAAATAAACTATAGTTACTGTCTACTCAAGTTCCTAAACCCTTAGCTTTTACATGCTTTTACCTGTTACACTGAAACAATTCAGTAACATTACGATTAGACGGTAAATTTATATTTCTGCAACTAGTCTTCCCTGAAAGTGCTTTATTGAATTAAACACTACAAGCAACCTTAATAAAGCAGTATTTCCTTTTTAAGAAATATAGCTGTTTCTTCCATTTTTCAAGTAGTGCAGTATATAGATTGGTTTAATACTTTAATAATTGGTTAGATTAAAATATACATTTTTAGGAGCTTGTATTTCCATAGAAATGTATAAACAAAACATTAGACTGTCTTCTCTATCAATACCAATTTTGGTTCAGCATGCCACAGAACATTTGGAGTCATGGTTATATTGCGTATGCTGCAAGCCTTCAGTACTTGTACTTCTAGGGTAATATTTAACAAAGCTGTCCATTTTCTAGAATATGTTGAAGCATAATGGAGTTTTTAATTTAATATCGTCATGATATGTTACCAACAAATGCCTACAACAGATGATGCATTGGAAATTATGGCAGCTGAGTATTACGTTTGCTAAAGAAAACACACTGTATTTTAATTCTTCTTAAAGGACTGATGGATTTTTGCACCTTTTGCAGCATTTAATTTTCAAATAAGCATGGCTCCCATATCATTTTTAAGTTATCATTCATTTTCGCTTGATGTTGATTTTTACTATTTTTCTTATGATGCAACTTTGAATCAATCACTATATAGGCTTTATGCAAGTTCCATTAAAATAAACAAACAAACCCATATTTAATAGTCTAGCTACCTGGACAGATTTATTGTGGTACTTATGTTTAATCATTCTTGTCATTTTTCTTTGACAAACTGCACCATTTAACTTATCTTCCTAATTTTGTTCACAGAATTAATCCAGATAACATTGTAGAGGCTCCCTGCTCCTTTTTCTGTCTGGCAGTTAAACCTTCAGTTGAAAGAAGAGAACATGTCCTGGACTGAACTATTATATGATTAATGGGCATGGTTTTATTTTTCTTCTGCTTTTTTGCTGTGAAAGGGATTTACTATGAATTGCCTACTACTTAGCATCAACATTAAAAGGTGTAACGCTTCATTAAAATACCATGTTTTTCAGTGACATGTAAATAACAGGAACTGCAACCCATCAAAGTCAACACATGATGAGACATGCAAAGGATTAACCTAGAAAAAGTGCACCCATGCACTACAAATGCCCTTTTGCACTTTTGCAAAAATTTCAGAACTGAAGTCAGACAAAATTTGTACCACTTCAGTAGTATAGGCTATCACATATATTGTTTACCATAGATTGACATTCATTATTAACCTGCAGAATGCAATAGGATATATATGAAAAAGAAACATCCTAGGAGCAAACTGCATAGTTGTCCACTTAGATATTGTGCCTTCAAACCAAGCGCCTATATTTTCTTTCATTGAGCTGTAAATGTAATGTAAATGTAAATACCTCTTCTATTATCTCATTTACATTCATAGATAAAAGCACCAATTACAGAAACTTAATACAAGAATCTTTAGAGGTAGAAGATACCTTTCCTGAAGATATAGTTGTATATTTATATCCCAGTTCAGCAGCAGACTGCTAAACCGGACTCAAATTTGATAAGGCAAAGGTATTCAACCGTCAACACAACAGCTTAGAAAGCGAGTACTAATTTCACGTGTTTTCTGACAAAACCCTCTGAACCCCAAAAACATGTGAAATCAAACAGCACTTTTTGGTTGTATCTTGTGCAATGCCTTAAAGAGTGAAGTTTAAACTTGGAAGTTTAACATTGTCCCCTTTCGCTGTTCATCATTCCATCATCCAAACAAATAAAGTTTAGTGTCTAATAGATAAATATAGCTATGATGATCCTAGCATTAGAAGTTCATAAAAAGGGACTTTGCTTATTATTAAAGTAGGCTTTTTGTATGCACAAATCTTTCATTGGCTCTACAAAAAAAAATTAGGAAATTAGTTTTATTCAATATTTGCAAAATATATGCAATACATGCAACACGCGCAACATTCACAAAAGTATCAGGTATTGACCATTCACAGGTGATTGAAGACTAACATAGCAATAAGGGCAGGACTACAGTTAAAATCCCTAAGAATGTGAATTGTGTGTTTCAGTCTAAGTATAGGAGTTGTTCTAAGCCAACAGAAGAGTCACATGTATGAAATTAAGTACCCAATTAATGATTTCCTGGGCTAAAGCCAAAACAAGTCTTCTGTCTCAAAAAATAAATTAATGTTGATTACTTACATTAATTTTCATAGCTTTGATGCTGCAGCTACACATTGTCTGCATATATTATTGAGCTTCGCTATCATCAAGTCATCTCATATTCAAATTTCCAAAACTTGTAAATTAAGGACACACATTAGAAGGGAAAACTAAGATCTACCAAAAGCCAATTAAAGATTTTTCATTAACTTAAATAGGTCCAGTAGTTGACTCTGGGAATGTACTCTTCATAAGTTTCAATTAAAACTATTAAAAGAGAAAGAACAGCAAAGTCAGTAGCGTATGGACATTAACTGACCTACCCAGCATGTTTGGAGACAAAGTGTCTTCAAACCTGTCAAAAGACTTTTAAAGATACACTCTGTTCCTTCACCTAGAGTTGATCAGTACTGCTTACTCTCACAACTGAATGGAGACACAGCCAAAAACATTTTTTCATTTCTGCTTCAAGGTGCATAGCAATTGAAGAAATATGATTCAGATGGTGCCATCTTTATCATCATTTAAGCATGTACAACGATTCTGGTTTGCCATGACAACATAATGCACCCTGTGAAGTTACCCTTCTGGTTCAAACAACTGAGTATGCTCATTTGAGCTCATCCTGAAACCCAGAATAAATCACTGTTTTCCAAAATGGGGTGTGGAAAAAACATCCAAAAGACACGGAAATTTTATTCTGTAACAACTTAAAAAGATATTATAATCAAGATGACAGCTCAAACAAAGAATTACAATACATTGGCTATTTAGTTTTACACTGATAAAATGAAAAGCATTCACTTCAAAAGAAAATATTATCAAGGATGTTTGAAGAGGTAATAGCAGCAGAAGAGAACCAAGTAATGATGCAATACTGACAGATGCAAAATAAGTAATTAGGAAAATTGTGGGAGAAAATCATAGAAATAAAACTTAGAATGTGATTCTGTAGTTCTAATTTGTTTCAAATACCCCATTTTGATGATTGATGATGAAATTATTTCACCTTATATATATACTGGGGCTAGGCAATGACAACAATCTGTGTTCTACACCAGGTCAAGCAGAGATAGCCTGATAAGCTTGGAAAAAAGACTTTCATGAAATGTCAGCCAGAAATCAGCTTACTAATAAATTAAGTGAAAGACAAAATTTTATGGCAAAAAAGACACTTCTACCTCAGCAGGAGAGGTCAGAAGATTTGCAATTCGTGAGCCACCTTTGATACCAAAAGTAAGCATCTCTATGGTTTGTTTTGCTTTGCATACAGAAATGGTGGAAATTCTTTTTCATGGCACAGAGTAACTTCACCAAAATGCACAAGATTCTTGACATTTGTGGTGATGAGAGCTACAGCAGTTGTGAGTAATTGTCTACCAGCAGGAGAATTCTGCAACTTGGATCTGGATTTGTCTTTTCTTGAAGGAGGAGTTTCACAAAGAATATCCTCAGATTTGTGAAATTCACAATGGAGATAAGACTACTTTGCACACTGTGACATATCTGGTCTGGAATTCCATATATAGTCCAGCATATTGTTGTAAAATATCCATTATAAAAATTACTTTTCTTTTTATTCCACAGATTACATGTGTATAACACTGATAATACACATACCTACAACTAAGGACACTGTTGACAATTTAACAAAACAGGTCACTGTTTGTGGCTTGACAGGATTACAGCAAATTTTCTCTCCCTCTTCTTTCTTTTTTTCTTATAGTGCTACTAGACACACATGGGTTTTTTATATACTTTCTTTCAGGTAGTGACAAAACCAACAGGAAAAGTTTTGACTATATCTCTTCCCCAAGGATTCTGTTCTCCCTATTTTATAACAATATTTCTAGGAAGTTTTATGTCTTGCTTTCACAGAAACATGCAAAACCAAATTGAAAATAAAGCTAATATTAGGAAAATAATCAGATATGCAAGAGGTCTTTTCCTGACTTGGACAAGAAAGCTAAGGAAAGGCACATATGTTGTGCGTACAGTGAGCAGTTTTTTGTACAAATAGATATCTGGCTACTTTCTAAGAACTTGTTGGTTCAATTAAGAGCATGAGGCTGTGAATTCTTACAGTTCTTGGTGCTTCATTGATATTTTGCAGTGCTCCATCCAGTTTGTGATCACGTAACTTTAGGACATCCATTGAATGATGTTGTTCTTATTAGATGTCCAATAAATATAAAAATGAATACTTACTCGTATATGTACTTTAGAAAGTTTGCAATGAAGCTGGACTTTCAAGATGCATTTTAGAGGTAGAATTCCCCTAATGTGAAATTTACAGAGATGTGGAACAGGGTCTGGAGAGCAGACCTCTAGCAATACCACTCAGCCATGTAATCTTTGATAGGGATGATAACACAGCAAGCCTACAAACATCATCTGCTTTTTACTTGAAAGTCTGGAAATTACCTTTTTCTTGGGTTTTTTGGCTGGTTGTTTGATTTATGGATTGGCTTTTTTCCATTTTACATTAATGAAGCATTTGTTGAAATGGTCTTTGAAAGAAAACCACATCCCTTCATAGAAAACATCTGGCCAGGTCTTCAGCCAGTGTAGCCAAGAGGCTCTTGTATTTCTGGGAAGCTGCTAGGTCTAAATTATATCAAGACCTCTTCCACTGGCCCAGAGTACCTCAGGAAGATATAGATATGAATGCAGCTGAAGGCTTGTTCAATAAGCTCCTTGCATTGCTAAATACTTTCTTGTGTCTCTTTAAAAAAAAAGGAAAAAATGGCTAACAAAATCAGTCATCTGGCCTATCCCAGCATAGCTGTTTGGAAGATAAATTGTGTAGAATCAGGTGTCATGGTACTGAAACTGTAGAAGCTCCAATACATTTTGCACTTTCATTTCTATGCCCTATATCAATATAAATAGCTTACAAACAGATGTTTTACTACCCAATTCCCTTCAGACTGCGTCCGAGCTACTTATCTTTGTTTAGCTACATATTGCTGCTAGAGGCATATATAGCCCCCAGTGATTTTTAATAATAAAACAAAAAACTTTGACGTATTTGTGTATATCGAGCAGTATCAGATAATATTTTCTGTGATCATGACATTTTAGAAATACCTATATAATGCTTTGAGCACATAAAAACATGAATATAACAAAAGAAAGTGTGACTGCTGAGCAAATACATAGGAGTAACATTTATTATTAACAGCATGCATCTGAAGCTGTCAAGATTTTCTCAACTGCAAATAAAACCTAATACTGAGAAGTACGAGCTAATGCAAGAACATTTCTTAAACTGACTGAAACCTGGGAAAACATGGAAAAATGAAGAAAGTAACTTTGTGAAAGTCTTGTGCTCGCTATGACTAGTGGTCAAAAAAGCAAATAAATAGTTCGATATCTATGTAACGTGATATACAATAATTAATCCCAAATTACTTCCCACTAAGTAAAACAACACCACACACAAAACATCATAATTCCCAATTTTTATCCAGGTAAATTATAGTAATATATGGGATTTGGAGATGAACAATAGACAATAACAGAATGGAAATACTTTGTTTTCTTTAAATTCTTGGTTTGCAATAGTCCTGAGAGACCTGAATCAAGATTAGGAAAAACTGTAAAGGTTAGAAGAATTGAGCACAAAATTAGAAATTAATTGCGTATTTTTCCTTCACAATGTTCCTCTCCTCACAAGAGCAACATAAGCAAAAAATATTGTACCTCTCAATAAAATTAAATCTCTACACAATTGGATTCCAGAATTTGCAACAATCAACATTTTTTTTAATAACTTTGCATAATTCTGAGGAAACTGACATTTACACAAATAATGAAACCTCTATTTCTATGGCACAGTCCAAAGAAGCCCAATTCAAATCTTTTCAGCCTCAGAATATAGCACAAGCATCTCACCAGTGTTCTTGTAAAATAATACTGCTAATTGGGATTTCAAATGTCAAAACATCTGAAAGTTTAATTTTTTGTAAAGCAGATTTGCAATTTAGGGTTTATTACTGTACTGCTATCATCATTACCAGAGCACAAAAAACTGCAAATACATCTCTGTGATGCAATGCTTTAAAAAACACATGTGCCATTAACAGTAATTACAAGCAAATGGGAAAAAGTGAACAGAAATACAGTGGCAGGAAGTCACCAAGGTGAAAAAGTACATCAAAGTGCAACACAGGTTTCCTGATTTCTAGTCTTGAGACACTGAGGACCACTCCAGGCATATAATATAACAAGTATAATAACAATATAACAGCAACCTGAAGTTTGTCAATGAAATTAATTGAGATTTAAGATGACCTATATTTTTAGAACTTCCTAATTTCTTCCCTTTTTTTTGAAAATGTAGTCCAACATTCTGTAGTTCTGAAGAATCACATTTGGTCTTCTAATCTCAACAACTTTTTTTGTTGCCTCTAACCACTATTTCAAAGAGCATTTTATATCTGAGAATGAAAAACATTTCAGCTATATTAAAGACAGCTGGAAACAGCCTGGCCTCTCCTTAAACCACCTCTCTTCACTGAAATGAGTGTATCCAAAGAGAAACCATAAGGGCAGAAAAGAACAACAAATCATGAAAGGGTGATGCCCACATGTGATCCAGACACTTGTAGCCCCTCTGCTACCACTGTCACACCCTTCAGACATAACGTTCGACTGACCAAATCCGTATTTCAAGATGAAATAAAATAACAGCCTCAAGACTACGTGGCAGGCAGCACATGACATGACTTGAAGATGGGAGTCAGCAGCAGCTAGCCCTCAGCAGCAGTCTGTGGCACATGCACTCCCCAGTTATGATGCCATATAATCGTGTATCACATAACCAGACACAGTCAGGGCAATTTCTGTCACGTAGTCCTACACATTCTTCACACGTACTCGACACACAAGCAAGTGCTGGTCACCCAACATCCACACTGCACACATAAACTGGCTCGTGGAATCTCAAATTTTGAGTCACAGAATTCAGCAAACCAAGTTTATCAGTATCACCTCGGATTAGTCCTGAAAGGATGCGGCTACAGTAATGCAGGTGATGGGGAATCTAATAAAACACATGTCAATTAAAAATAGATAGAAAGAGAAAAAAAAAAAAATTTGATTTTGCAAACTGAAAGATAAGAGAAGTCTGGAAATCTTATTCTTACAAAACTGTGTTTTAATCTTTCCATGACCTCTATAACATTTATTTTTCATAAAATTACATATCTTCTTCTAAACTCCATCAGTAGTAAATGGCTCTATGACAAGTCAAAATAGTGACTTCAATGGATAGTCTAAAGAGCAAGTGAAGAAATGTCTCCATTTTTTGTATTTGTTCTGAGCTTTCGAGCCACTCGTTTTTTAACCTGACCTCATCCTGCTTTGTATTCAAGTTTAGAATAACAGAAGTCCCGGCCTGTGAGTTGACATCTCTTCAATAGGTACAGCAGAAACAACTGGGACATATCCTTCTTTGAATTTCCTCCCAAAGTCGATAACTCCTCTGCTTCACATTGGGTATAATTCTGTGTTTTTTTGTCCAGGACTAGTAAGAGATCTTACCTGAGCTCTAAATGAGATTAAAAAATCCTGGGATTATATCTACTTTCAACTGATCAGGTTATCTGTGTCTTTAAATCTTTCCCACTGATCAATGATGATGCATAAAAATGACAGTCAGCTTTACAAAGTTTTTTTACAGCTGTGAAGAGTTGATCAATCATGTAACTACACGTAATTAGTCAACAACTGATAGAAATATATTCAGTAATAAATTAAACACATTAATTTCAATTATACTCTCCAAATTTTTTCTTCTTAAGGAATAAATAATACCTCTCATTATCTGCACTTTTTAGAAAAATAAATAGCATGCTTTTCTCTCCCTTCAGCTATAATGCTGTTTTGATTCTCATCAATCCGTGTATGTTGACACCAGAGACATTTTTCTGCAAGACAAAACATGCAAGTCTGATAGTGCTATGTATTTGTTCTGCTCTCTGCTTCTGTTCAGTAGCTATATAAAATCTGCCTTAGATTATCTCACAGATGAATGGAGGATATATTATTAGAATTTTGAAAGCCTATTTTGCTTTCAAAGAAATTTGGAACTGTTTTGAGAGAAAGCAGATCTGGAACAGTACCAAATACTTTCCTACCACTGAATTCTTTTACAGTTATATTCATGCTTTTTGTAATAATATTGCCATGTTTTAATGCTCACATTATGCCACTTTGGCCATTGTTAAGTCTTCCCTTATGCTGTAAAACTACTTGTCTGTCATTCCCTATTACAAAAACATTTTAGACTGTGAAAGGTGATATTACTTTTACTGAACTAATGTGAAAGGTAAAGGAAAGGTCACTGGCACCACAGCATGGAGATAAGCATGGGTCAGATCTCCAGTGAAGTGGACTGTTATTATTAGCTGCTGACTTATTCTGATAGTGAAATGGTTTTAAAATGATGCTATATTAATTAGAAGGTTTTGGAAGCACAGTGTCAAGAGTGGGATCAACTGACACATTTTCCCATGCCGAACTGCATAATCCTATTTCCTAACATAGATCCATGCCCTTCTTTAGCCCCTTAACTATTAAAATGTTTATGAGAACGCCTGCAGCAGTAAGGTCTCCGAGAATCTCTTCTGACACCTAACACCTTTGCACCTGCTTTTTTGGGTTTCACACCCCTCCTGCTAATGTTTGATATGCATCTTATACCAGTTCCATATAACAGCTGTTGTTTTGCCTGAATTGACACTTTGACCAACTGCATTGGAAAGCAACTCATCATGAGCTTTAAGCAAATTCAAAGAGAATATAAGCCTTGAGTAAAGATGGATAAGGTGGAATCCTGTCTAATGGACATGTAACCCAGCCAAGCGATTGGGAAACCACCTCTGAGACTGAGAAGTGCATGTACAGAAGTGTTGGCCCAATTACAGTCAATTGGGCTCTTCCTAGTGATTTAAAATGAAAAATTTACCAGAGGTTGGCTTCCCAATACCAAGTTAATCCCTTTGTTACAGCACTCCTGTCTGCTTTGCAGTCCTGAAAAACCCCCACAAATAAAATTCCGTTTTTAACAAATCTTATACATGGCTTGTTTGCAACTTACAATTCTATTTTTAACAAATATGATACATGGTTCCTTTGCAACCTATGAAAAATCTTACAGAAGTAAAGATTTAGCAGATTTTTTTATAGTCCCATTTAATGAGACAGGAAGGACCTACAGGTGAGTTCTTCCAGTGCCTTATTGGATAGTGAAACCCCTGGGAAGTTAATGTCCTCCACATTTTCTAGCATTTTTTATTCATAATTGCCACACGCATTAAAAGAAAAAAACAAATAGCATTGAAACAAGCCAGGTTTGGAAACATACAGATTTGATGAATAATGTGCTGTTAAAACAACCTAATATTTTACATTTCTGTAGAGATGGCTTGTATCCCACCTAGCAGGTAATGGCTTTGGGATGTGTCAGTCACCAATCACAAAGACAACAAGTTACATGAAAATGCCCAGTGGGGACTTATTTGAAGCCTCCACACACACACATAGAGCTTGTGCCTCTGTTCTTCCTCTAAATGTGTGGCTCTGATGAAAAAGACTGGACAGACAACCAAAAAGAGGACAAAAAGACTGAAAATGTTCCAGTTTTTGAACCTCAGTTTTAAAATATCAGTTGGAATTGTATTAATGTATAAAAAGTTATTTATGTCTGTTCTGGATACTATTGTGTTTGGAAACCATAGATGACTAATGTTAGTGCCTAATAAATCCCTGATCACGTCAGGGGTTTTTTAGGGTCACACCTGTTAGCATTATTAAACTATTTAAGAGACAACTATTTATAATTATATTTTTCAGGTAAGCAAAGCATAGAAATAACACCAGTTATAACTCCTGTGACCATAGAAAGCCTTTCCAGAGTGGATGTACTCCTAGACCTGTAGGTCAACAGTGCAAGTAAGCTAATTGGTGACATAAAGATTAGAAGCAGCCTGAGCTGCAGTTATCATACACTGATGGAATTCACAGTCCTGAGGGAAATGAGTCAGTTGAAGAATAAAGCCAGGACTCTGAGCTTTAGGAAAGCAAATTTCCGTCTTTTCAAGGGTTTAGTCAATAATAATCCCTTGGGAAACTTATGTCAGGGCAAGGGTCAAAAACAGAGCTGGCAGATGTTTAAGGA
>VXBQ01009737.1:6498-28074 GCA_013400175.1 Phainopepla nitens | reverse complement strand
ACAAAGAAAACGTTCTTCATTGTGATGATGAGTAAGATTAATAAATATTTTCTGCAGTGATCACTACCATTTTGAAGGGCAATAATGCCCCTTAATCAGCAATGTATTTGGAGAGAGTTTGAAAGGAGATAGCAAAGGCTTTCAAATATCTTTTTTCTTCCAACAATAAGATACATCTTGCTGAAACTAGAGAAGTTGGCTTTTGGCTTGGCTTACTATAGAAAATTTGCCTGCCAACTGAAACTCATCTTAGCAACTTTTATACAACTTCTTTGTTGGGAACAATCACTCCTACTAAACTCATTATATCTAGAATTCTTTCTATAGTATCTTGCATTGCACACTTTTGATTATATAATAGATGTGTGCATGTGTTTCATTATTTTCTTTATTATGATTTATCATATCTACTGTCTTAATTTAAAGGCCATTATAATATTCTATGCTGCATTTAGTAACAAAGTTTTTTGTTTCTTCAAATTATAACATTACATAACTGTCAGCAAAAGGAGGGTTAGAAACATAATTAAAATGCAATATCCCGAAAAAAAGTGCAAGTTATTCTGCGATATAATCAAACTGGAAGAAAATTGAATATATCGAATCGCTAATGTGTTAGCAAAGGAATCATTAAATACATAACAAAATGAGAACATTTTATGGAAAGCCCGGTTGTTGTATTTCATGGATGATCACAGAACTGCAGAATCACAAAAGGTTTCATTTGGAAGGAACCTTCAAAAATCATCTAGTACAAAGCCCTGTCCAACCTGACTGAATAGTTCCCATGATGACTCATGCACAATTTCTCCAAGCATACTGTTCCAACCTCACATCACCTTCATCATGAAAAAGTTTCTTACGTCCAATCTACACCTACTCTCTTTCCATTTAAAGACGTTGTCCCTTGTCCTGTCAGTACCGTCACTGGTAAAATGTCTCCCCCTACCTTTCTCATAAGTCCGCTTTACATGTTCAAAGGTGGCAATAAGGTGCCAATGGAACCTTTTCTTCTCCAGTCTAAACACTCACAGCTGTCTCAGCTTTCCTTCACAGAAGTGTTCCAGACCTCTGACAATTTTCACAGCCCTTAACTGAAGCCACTCCAGCAGGCTCATGTCTGTCTTGTACTGGAAGCCCCATGACTGGGTGAGGTATTCCAGGTGTACTCTCACAGTGGCACCCTCCCTTCAACAAACTGGTCACAGTTATTTTGCTGCAACTCAAGATACTGTTGGCTTTATGGACTGCAAATGCACATTGCCAGCTCATATCCAAGTATTCTCAAGTCCTTCTCTGTGGGGCTGTTTTCAGTCCCAATCTGCACTGATACTAGAAATTGTCCCAGCACCTGTGCAAGATCTTGTACTTTCCCTTGTTGAATTGCATGAAGTTCACATGAACCCACCTCTCAAGCTTGTCAAGGTGGTCCTGGATGGCATCTCTTCCTGTAAGGATATCAACTGTATATACTCAGCTTGTTATCACCTACAATATTCCCCTCTACTCATTTATTTTCCGATAGTATCTCCTTCTACCCAGTGACAGAATATAGCATTCAGAAGGAAATGCAGAATTAAGAAACACAAATGCAATTCAGCAGTTGGAATCATCATCAGGCTCTCAAAGCAGACTAGACATTTCAAGCAAGACAAGACATACAGAAACCAAAAACTTATACTAATCAGAGTCCCAGGTCTGTCCAGACAAGGGCTAATTTTTCAAGTAGCTGATAAAGGGCATGACTAGGAGAGGTTATTCCATACCACCTTACATCAATGTCAAGAGTGGAGGAAAGAGACTTTTCTTCCAGAAGAAGACATTTTGGTTTGGTGAAGTAACCATGGTGGAGGGAGCCATCTGCTTTTCATCATTTTCTACTATCAAGGTTTTTTTCTGTGTGACTTTTCTTGTAAATTCTGTCATTAGTATTGCCGTTGCTACTGTACATTTTATTAACTTATTGCTGTTTCTGGAAATTTTTTCTTCTCTCAGTGTGTAATCTTTGCCTTTTGTTCCTCCCATGCTCCTCTCCAGAGTGCTGCAGGGAGAGGAGAAGGGGAAAGCCAGGGAGCAACATGGAGTGGTGCATGGTTTGAAGAGTCTCAGGCAGGCACTGAATTGGGGGTACCATTCCTAAATCACAACAATCAGTCTTCTACTTATAATAAAATATTTTTAGAGAATCTGGAGTTTGGTTAAAATAGAAGAAAAGATTTCTGTAAGACTACAACAGGCATTGTTTTGCCAGTACGCTACTCTCTGACAAGGGTCGTTGGGGTAATAAAACTAATTTAATTGTGTCAACATGTGAACTACCTTATTTCCATATTTTTAAGCACCTAAATATAACAGAAGTTTAGCCTACTGATCAGGAGGCCTCACCAGGTTTAGTATCATAATGTAGATGAAGATATGATATCACAGGTTAAGGGTCATAATCACTAATTTACCACTTCATTGCAGCAAAATAATCACTGAAACAGAAATGCCTTAAAACTAGAGAATAAGAAAATCACAATTTACTTCCTCAAAAAATTAATCCCTTGTTAAAGGAGAGCAAATCCCATTGGAATGAAAAAAGAACTATTTATTCAATATCCCTGGAATGTTTTGCCTGTTCTTTCAGCACTGGAATATTGTACTGGTTCTATCTGGAATGGAGTTAGTGCTTCTCATAGCAACTCACATGGTGTAATGTTTTGTATTTATGACCAAACAGGGGTGATAACTGAACAGCGCTAACACAGCAAAAAGTTTTGTTTCTCACTCTGCTGCCCCAGTGAGTCAGTGAGGAGTGGGCAAGGAGCTGAGAGGGAGAGGGCTGAGGCACTGGATCCAAACAGACCGAAGGAATGTGCTATAGCATCCAGACACATCCAGCAGTAAAAGCTGGAGACAGGGGCAGAAGAGTGAGTTTTCCAAGGTCCCTATTGCTTAGGGACTGAATGTGGATCAGTTTGTGGTGAATGAGGGCTTTTGCATAACTGGTTTGTTTACACCTTCTTTTAAACAGTCTTTATTCTAATGCAGAGTTTCTTTGCTCTTGCCTTTCTCTTTCTCTCCCCATCCTGCTGTAGGAGACTGGACTGTGGGGGACTGAGCAAGCTATATGAGGCTCAGCTGCCTATGAGTGTTAACCCACAACAGATGTATTTGCTAATTTTTTGGTCACTGAAATTTCTACTTCTCAGTTCCATTAGTAATTGGAGAACTGACTACTAATGGGCAAGACATCTGGTGTTACCAACATGCTAGTCACTGTCTTGTCTAACTCTGTTGAGATGGTCATATCTCATGCATTAGAGATGTGGAGCAGAACCATTTATGAAAAAGAAATCACAAAAATATAGCAGCCTTTCTGGGTAGTGTGATGGACTCAAGCACAGCTTCTCTGTCTGACTTTCACAGCACTTAACATGTATGTCAGTGCTCCCACTATGATTTGCAGGCATGAGAAAAAAGATAAGTAAAAAATGCATCACATTTTTTCTTGCGATATATTATCTCTCTCTCTAATACAACAGATAGGTAATACAGATTCTACAGTCAATTTACAGTAATTGCTGTGACTAAGATTATGAAAATTACTGGGAAAAAGCATGGGTCATGCAACTGAATTTTATTTCCATAACAGACTCAGGACAACATAGATGAATGGGATGAAGCTTGACAAGATCTATCTGCAGGGAGCAATCTCTTGGAATTCTATAGAGGCTATTTTTCACCTCTGGGCTCTTCAATGGATTAAGTTATGCCACCTGACAAGTGAGTGGTAGTCAAGCATTAACATGCCCTCTAGGGTGATAAGACATATATAAGACTAACCAAGTTATACTGGAAAAAATCCTTGCATGATCCCTCCACATAATCACATTTTTTTAATTTCTCACATTCCATTTAAAAAGTAGTTTATTTTTTACATCTGCTGCTGTTATGCTGTTATAAGAAGTTACTGATTTTCATTATTTTCTTTATTTGGAATAATCTTCAAATTGCTAGCCTAAATCTATTTGTAAAAGTTTTGTAACCATTCATTCCTTGTCTAGTTCATCTTTAAACAGGTATTTTTCCTTCCCTGTTGTTCACTTCTAATGTCTTCATAGGTAACAGATATCTCCAAATTTATTATACTAGCCTGAATAAGCTGTTTTTTCTAGTCTCTGCTGACAAAATAAAAATTCCACTCCTTAAATGGTCCTAATAGACTTATTTCGCATCTGTTCTCATCTGAAATTACTGGATAGTCCTCCTGTGACTGCTAGATTTGGAATTTAATTTCTTCCGTTTTTTGCATTTAATGATCTCTGACATGCTGTATGAGAACTGAATACATGACCTTGAGCTCTGTAACTGTGAATTTAATCTCTGTAGTTTTTCTGAAGCCTATCTGCTCATCAGCCTTACCATATTTCCACCTGTTTTGCAGTGAAAACACACAAAAATATGTGTCAGAAAATTTCAGTAACCCTGTTCCTGAAAGTTACTAATGATAAAGTCAAGACCCATCCTTGAGCAAATCCACAAATTACCTGCTTCATGAGCAACACCTTCTCTTTCCAAACAAACACATTTTTGCCTCTGGTCTTTTGCTCATTTTTACAATTGTAGCATTCAAGTCCATTCTGTTAGAGTCAAACATTCATTTTCCATAGTTCTCTGTATCAAATACATCATGGAACACCAGGTAGACAGGAACTACTACTAGAAGCTCAGTCATTTTCTCGAAAGATGGAAACCAAATGAGTTGAGAGCAACTTGCTTTAACTATATAATTTTTTTATTTCAATCTGGTTTCCATTCAGCACCACATCTCTAATGACTCCTTCCTCTAAATAACTGTTTGAAATTTTGACAACCAACAATGCAGATAAGGATAGAGTTAGGCTATATGGGTTGCCAGAATGGTAATCCAGATTACAGAGTAAGATCTGCTAGGCTAACTTTGTCACAGAGAGTGCACAAATGTGTCACTATAAAAAAAAAATACAAAAAAAGCAAAGAATCTCAAATCCTGTGTCTTGACTGAAGGAGCACAAAATTGTGGAGGGATGAATCCCAAAATAGTCTTCAAATACCATAGACATTGTCATTTGGAGGAGGGGGAATAAGAAGGGTGGTAAGGCAGTGTGTAGGTCTTTCACAACCCTGAAATCTGTATCTCAGTTCTTAGTTATGTCTTCTTAGTGCAGAAGTTCTCCACCATCTTTGGTACGCTGCCCAGTCAACATCAGGCTTAATGAGCAGGTAATACAGCATTGAGGCAGCTTTAGGAGGGGAGGGAGGAGGTGACATTCCTTCCATGACTGCACAATTATGGAGTAGGATTTGACTCCCACACATGTTACATATACGTTCAAATAATATTCAAGCACAGCTTCTGAATTAAAAGTAGTAATAGTAAAATCATTGCTGTACAATACTGCTTTTAACTATGCTTAATGTCACTGAATTTTCATTCTATAAAATATATAAATTCTCAAATTAAACAGCTAAAATCTCTGTGTTTTCTATGGAGAGGCATTAAAAATCAAAAGGAAATCCATAGCCCCCCTGAAAGTTTCCCAATTAAGATTTTTTTTTAGATGGGAGATACAGTGTCATAGTTGTTGCATTTATTCACAGCTTAAATTTTTAATTAATTTTTAAAACCTAAATTGGTAATTAAATTCTCTAATTTCTTATAAGCAATGCAGCATTCTAATAATGGTAGTACAAATTCACCTTTTACACAAGCCTACATTAGTGGTCCTAACAAGGTGTCAGAGACAAAACACAGATAAGGTTACAGAATGCCTTGATTATCTAAAGATCCCATTCAATGCAAATGTAGATCCACTTGTGCAAACTGCAGTAAAACACTAGACAACTTTTTACATTACTCTGCAAGCATAGAATCACTGAATTATGGAATGGCTTGGGTTGGAAGGGGCCTTAAAGATCATCTAGTTCCAGCCCTACTGCCATGGGTAAGGTCACCTTTCACTAGACCAGGGCTCTCAAAGCCCCATCCAATCTTGGCTTGAACACTTCCAGAGATGGGTCATCCACAGCTTATCTGGGCAACCTGTTTAATTGCCTGATCATCCTCAAAGAATATCAGTAGAAAATATTCTTGAAGAAATAGGGCATTCAGTGANAAAGATCATCTAGTTCCAGCCCTACTGCCATGGGTAAGGTCACCTTTCACTAGACCAGGGCTCTCAAAGCCCCATCCAATCTTGGCTTGAACNACCTTGCGTACATGCCTGATAGCAAGAATGCATTGTCCTTGTGTGGTCAGTATGAGGAAGTTTGCTAAGAAAGAAACAAGAAGATACAGATTAGGATGCGCTGACCACGATGCTGACTACTGTAGAACATGCTGACTGCAAGATAGGAGGGATGTCTGCAGGCCAAGAAGCACGGTCAGAGGCACCCCACGAACCATAGTAGTCAGAGCGCCGTGTGAACAATAGCCTGTAACCCATCATGATATGCTACATGCCGCATGTGCTATGAACAACCCTATATAATGTAGTTTTATGTTGCAATAAAGAGAGCATAGACCATACCTCCTTGAGGACTCGTCTTTGACTCCAGGGCTCTCCGAACAATTCCCACTTTTAAATATCCAATATCTAAATTAACCTACCTTCTTTAAGTTTATGGCAGTTACCCTTTGTCCTGTTACTACACGCCCTTGTAAACAGTTCCTACCCAGCTTTTTTATAGGCCTCCTCCAGGTACTGAAAGGCCACAGCAAGGTCACTCCACAGCCTCCTTTCCTACAGGCTGAAGAAGCCCATTTCTCCCAGCTCGGCATCATAGAAGAGGCCCTCCATCCCTCTAATCACCTTTGCATCTTTCCTCTGATACCATACCAAGATGTCTGTGTCCTTCCTGCGCTGGTACCCCGTTCCAGGTGGGGTCTCAGCAGAGCAGAGCAGAGGGGCAGAATCCCCTCCCTCCCCTGCTTCCCACGCTGCTTTGGATGCAGCCCAGGACACGTTTGGCTCTCTGGGCTGGGAGTGCCCATGGCTGGGTCATGTCCAGCACCTCATTCACCAAGCACTTCTCAGCAGGGCTGCTCTCCATCTGTTCATTCCTCAGCATGTGCTGATTACAATAAACCGCGTCAACCCAAGCACAGCACCTTGTACTTGGTCTTGCTAAACCTCATGAGATTCACATGAGCCCAGTTCCTGAGCTTGTATGACAGACAAGTTAATCTATCCTTCCAACAGGTTNGGCTGCTCTCCATCTGTTCATTCCTCAGCATGTGCTGATTACAATAAACCGCGTCAACCCAAGCACAGCACCTTTTAGCTTGGTGTCTGCAAATTTGCAGAGCATGCACTCAAACCCACTGCCTAAAGCATTGATGAAGACACTGAATAGCACTGTTTCCCATACAGTCTCCTGAGAGCCACCACTTCTCACAAACATCCATCCAGGCACTGAGTTCTTGACCAATACACTCTGGATGTGACCATCTAGACAATTCCTCATGCACTGAACAGTGCACATACCAAACCCACACCTCTGCACTTTAGAGAGAAGGACGTGGCAGCACACCATGTCAAAGGCCTTACCAAAGTCCAGACAGATAAGAGCCATTCTCTTGTCCATCAATAAACTCCCCTATAGAAGGTCAACAAGTGGATCAGGAAGGACTTTTCCTTAGTGAAGCCATGCTGGTTTCCTCAAACCAGCCCCCTGATCTCTGTGTTCCTTAGCATAGCTTTCAGGAGGATCTCTTCCATGGTTTTCCCAGGGACAGAGATGATGCTGGTGGGTCAGCAGATCCCAAGGTCCTTCTTTCTACTTTCTTCTAAAATAGGCACAGTGTTTCCCATCTTTCAGTCACCTGGGACTTTACCTGACTGCCATGACCTTTCAAATGTCACAGAGTGGCTTAGTGGCTACATCAGGCAGTTCCCTCAAGCCTCTGGGATGCATCTCATCAGTTGCTGTAGAAACACCTATATTCAGGTTCCTTAGGTGGTTCGGAACTTGATCTTTGCTTACAGTGCAAGGGACTAAACTCCCCCAGTCCCCACTCTCAGTGCTATGCACTCAGGAAGTGTGAGAAGAGGGGGTGCTGTCACAGTTGCAGCTGATTTGGGGCTGTAAAGATTACCTTGGCCATAGCAGGCCCCAAGCTGGACCAGCCTAGGTGTGAAAAAGGCCCCTGGGTGAACAAAGATAGGTTGGATTTAAACCTATACAAAGACCCTCATCCAATGCCATGTAGCCTAAATGCAGATGTTTCATTGGTCAGCGAGTGGGGCGGTCTTAATGCCAGACCTATCACCTGTCAGAGGGAGGGAGGGAGTTTTGAATCTCCTATTTAAGGAGGATGGAAACAGTAAAACAGGCTGTTGTCGAAAGAAACTGGAGGTGTGGGTTGTCTCTGTGTCCGATTCGTGCATTCCGTGACAGGGTGCCATTGAAAACTGAGTCAAAAATGTCCTCATAAAAATAGTCAACTTGCAACACCAGTGTTTAATACTGCCTCTTCAAAGAGGGGATATAAGCAAAATTTTCCACCATTTCATACAAGACTGAGCTGTTGGACAAATAATACTGAATACTGAATAAATGACAAAGCTAATAAGGTGAGTTTGCAGTTCTTCAGAATAGGCATTTAAAATGAGAATGTGTATGTTCTTCTTGGAAACTCACAAAACACATTGGGAATCTTATTAATAGGAAAAGCTATTTTAGGTATCAAGAAGTCTCTTAAAATTTTATCACTACTAGTTTTCCCCTCTGAGTTCTAGAAAATTGTATTAATGGTATACACAAAGGAAATTTTATACTGTGTGTTAGAAAAGAGACAAAAATTCCCTGGGATTTCTTAATAAAGTATGTCTCAAAAACAGTTATTTTTAATCCTAAATATTTGGGAAATCTAAATGGGAGAGGACACAGTACAAATATTTTATTAACAGCTCTTTGAGAAGTAGAATGGAAAATTTGTGGGACAAAAAAATCCTAATATAACCTTACACTTCCATGCCAGTACAAAGGCTTTGAGAACATATGAAACTCAGTTCACTACTTCCTATGTTAATATGAGAATATAGTGTTACATAGTTTCAGTTGTAGCAATTACTAAAATACTAGCACTACTTCATATACAGCTACTGTACTGCAGCCACATAGTCAAAGCCAGAGCTGTAATCTCACTCAGAAGACAAAGAAAATCCCCTGGCTACACCCTATTCATGATTTTTTTCTCTGTTATTCCTTGACAAACCATTTTAAGACAGACAACTTAATTCTGCTGTTTTCTTTTTCTTTTTTTTCTTTTTTTTTATGATTCCCATTAAAATATTTGCTATCACACAAAAACTATCAAATCAAACATATTCTCAGCTGTCTTCTGTAAGAAATTTGTTTTTTGTTTATGTACATATGTGACCATAAAAATGTGATTTGAAATATCTGGTAATAGATTCAGCTCTTTCTTCTCTCTGATTCAGAGTGGAGCATTATCTTCTAAATCTGGTAAAACAGGAATATGAACTTCAATATAACAGAAGTCCAGAAACTTCTACTGCACCAATATTTTTTTTGCATTGTAAATATTCTTATCACTTCATGTTCACTCACACCTTTACCTCTTTTGAGAATCAAAAGTTGTCATAATATGGCTCACCAGGTTATCCTCTGCTGGATGATATGTTGATCTAAACTTGACTTCAATTCTGCCTGAAAATTAAAGACTCAACAAGATGCGTGTCACTGCCAACATCAGCTATCTGTCATTGCTCTCAGGTACATTTTAGCTGTGATATTTACCTAGTTATTGCTGTTTTGTAAGCAGAAGACAAAATTATTATACCTTAGCACTTAACCTTTCCAGACACCTTACCTTCTGATTTTACACTCAGTCCTCACTCTTTGCTTAGATAGAGCTCCCAAATCAAACCCACATCAATAATTTTCCTTGTGAAAATTTACTAGAGAAGTTGACTTATATATAAGTATACTTAAAATATGAAAGGTCTCATTTAGAATCAGTGTTCAAAAACTTCAAAATATCCAAGACATAATATTTCATAATATTGTCTTACAAAAATAATTAACATTTCCAATACATATTAATATCCATCTCTGTACGCATAGATACTATGTGAAATAAAAGCACAGCTATTTGCAAGCATGTCCCTTAAGAGATAAACAAAGAGAGCATTATACAAATTAAGACAAAACTCCTCTGTAATTTATGCCATAACAAAAAGGGCAGTTCCACTGTCTTGCTAATAGGTGTCCTATCAACATACAACATTCAATAAGACTGAAAAATATCAGGAAGTTTGGCAAAAAAGTGCTGAACAAATCAAGTACACAGTCTTGGAATGGCTTTTTGTATTATTTCTTTTTAGATTACATCAGTGATTATGCATAATTTTCTGGATAGGCTAGAATTACTACTACGATGCAGAATTATATATATATATGTATGTATAAGTAGTGTCTATGGCTTAAAAATTTTGTTAATTTGGTTATGCAGTGTCTAATGTTCAAATCTATGTTTCCACAGAGGAATGCTTTGACTTAATGAATCTCGAAAAATAAAATTTCTGAACAAAAGTTCCCGGATAAGAGGAGGATGGCGAGTGCTATAACACCATGTCTGAGGGAAGCCCTACAACAAAGTATTTTCTAATATTCTCTGGCCCTTCCAGGCAAAAATTTGCATTTAAAAAACAGCAACAAAAACACTGGAAGAAAGAAATCATGGCTATAAGCTAGTGGGATGAACATATTGGAGGGAAAGTGAATAAATGGGAATAACATAATAGCTACTGATGGGCAGAAATCCCCTCATTTTAATGCGATTGAAAGAACAGTGATTGCTACTAGGAAAAATGAGACCTTTTTCTTTTTTTTCTTTTTATTTTGTTTCCCAAAAAGATAAATGCTCTACATTACCCTCTACTAGAACAATCTACTTGTCTCCTGGTCACCAGCGGTGTTCCCCAGGGCTCCGTGTTGGGGCCAGCCCTCTTTAGAGTCTTTATTATTGATCTAAATGTGGAGATCGAGTGTCCCCCAAGTCACTTTGCAAACAACACTGGATTGGGTGGGAGGATTGATCTACTAGAGGGTAGGAGAGACGTTCAGAGTCATCTGGACCAGCTGAATCACTGGGCCTAGGGCACTTGTATGAAGTTCAAAAACACAAAGAGCTAGGTCCTGTCCTTGGGTCAAAATAGCCCCATACAGCACTGCAGGCTTGGAGGAAAGGAGCAGGGAATCTGCCTGGCAGAAAAGGAGCNTTTTCTTTTTTTTCTTTTTATTTTGTTTCCCAAAAAGATAAATGCTCTACATTACCCTCTACTAGAACAATCTACTTGTCTCCTGGTCACCAGCGGTGTTCCCCAGGGCTCCGTGTTGGGGCCAGCNAGGGAATCTGCCTGGCAGAAAAGGAGCTGGGGGGCGCTGGTTGAAAGCCAGTCAAACATGGTCCAGCAGTGTGCCTAGGTGACCAAGAAGGCCAAAGACATCCTGGCCTGTATCAAAAATAGTGTGGCCACAAATCCTGTGTTCAGTCCTGGTTTTGTCCAGGAAAGGGCTAGATTTTGCAGCAGCCAGGAGGAGACATTGCTAATGCCCAGAGGTTGTGCTATACTACCTCACAGCATTTTTCAGGGGTAGGAGAAGAGGTCCCTTCTGGTCAAGTAAATGTGGCTAGGTATCACTGCTCTGCTCTGTAACTGATGTTCTAGCTGTTTCCAGTGAATTATTCTTATCTCAACCCATGATCTTTTCCTATTGTGTCTCATATTTTCTTCTCCACACCGCTGAAAGGGGAGGGGAATGGGAAATGAGAATCTGTGAGTGCCACACGATTTGGAGTGTTTCAGTGGCAGTGTTAAATTGAGGAATACCATTTCTAATCCATGACAGCCCCAGACACCGACGTGCTGCAGAGTGTCCAGAGAAGGGCAACAGAGCTGGGGAAGGGTGTGGAGAACAAATTTTATGAGGTGCAGCTGAGGGAGCTGGTGTTGTTGATCCTGGAGAAAAGGAAGGTGACCTTATTGCTGTCTACAGCTGCCTGAAAAGGGAGCTATAGCAAGGTGAGAGTCAGTCTCTTCTCTCACGTGAAAAAAGAGGGAAGTGAAACGATGAGAGAGAATTACCTCAAGTTGCACAAGATGTGGTCTAGATTGGATGCTAGAGAAAAAATTCTTCACTGAAAGAATTCCTCCAGACCAGGAATAGGCCACTCAAACAAAAGTTAAATTTAACATCCTTGAAAATACTGAAATATATGCATGCATGTGTCAGTTAGGGACCTGGTTTAGAGATGAACACAGTAGAGATAGGTTTGTGGTTGGCCTCAATGATCTTAAAAGCCATTTCCAATTTTAACAATTCTGTGATTCTGAGATCTGTGTTTGTGCCTTTATTGTGGAAACAGATTTTAATAGCATTTGTGATATTTTTTCCTTAGGGATCATTTTCATCAACGGTATAATATTATAAGAATTAAAAAAACCCTTTTTTCTACCTCTACCTGCGTCAATTGCTAAGCAGCAACCTGCTAAAACCCTCTGTTTAATGGTTTAGGGTAGCCTCTGACAGGAAACTAGTAGCCTTTCCCCTTTCTTCCATGCTATTTCCCCTTTCTTCCAAACTATATCTTATAAGGTGTTTGTCCATTAAACTAACTGACCTATCTGAGTTCTGCAGTCAAAGTGCTGATAGAACAGTTAGTCTGTTATCTCCTGCTTGTGTCTTGTTTATGATCTGTTAGTGTGCTTAGATGCCATGCTGACATTATAAAATAGATCTTGATGTCTATATAAAATTTTCTATCTAAAATGTAGTGCTAGTAAATAAATCAAAAACATGAGTTTTACTTGACTAATAGAATGCTAAAAGAGTAGAAAGTTCCAGCTCATATTTCTGTGCTTCAGGACGCTCTCCCTCTTCCTGTTTTTCTTAGTTAAACTCACGATATCAAGGGAGGTGGAGGTTTTAGTCTTTGTAAGAATGGCACTCATGGGGAAAGCTTAGGACTACTGCCTTTAAAATCAAAGGCTGAAGTATTAGTACACCTGGGTGTATGAGCTAAATGCTAGAGACACAGTGGGCCCAGTTTCTTCAGCTCTCAAAGATGCCACCTGTTACAGCTATATTTTTCCTTGTAAGAGCAGCAAATCCCTCTCAATACCACCACAATCTGTCAAGCAAGCTTTTCTATTGTAAGGTCCAAAAACATAGGAGAGGCAAGGATTAAAATTATTGTAATGTAGATTCAAATGGCAAGGCCCAAAAGTATTTAAGTATTAAGAATTTGTTTCTCTAAAATTTGTAACACCAGGTTGAGTGGATTTAGATTAGATATTACAAAGAAATTCTTCACTGTAAGGGTGTTGAGGCACTGGAACAGGTTGCCCAGAAAAGCAGGGGGAGCACCATCCCTGGAAACATTCAAGGCCGAGTTGGAAGAGGCTCTGACCAATCTGGTCTAATCAAAGGTGTCCCTGCCCACAGCAGTAGGGTTGGAACTAGATGACTTTTAAGGTCCCTTCCAATCCAAATTTCTCTATTAATCAGTTACTCTATGATAAATCTCTTCAATAAATTAAGATCATTACTGAACNAGTAAATAAATCAAAAACATGAGATTTACTTGACTAATAGAATGCTAAAAGAGTAGAAAGATCCAGCTCATATTTCTGTGCTTCAGGACGCTCTCCCTCTTCCTGTTTTTCTTAGTTAAACTCACGATATCAAGGGAGGTGGAGGTTTTAGTCTTTGTAAGAATGGCACTCATGGGGAAAGCTTAGGACTACTGCCTTTAAAATCAAAGGCTGAAGTATTAGTACACCTGGGTGTATGAGCTAAATGCTAGAGACACAGTGGGCCCAGTTTCTTCAGCTCTCAAAGATGCCACCTGTTACAGCTATATTTTTCCTTGTAAGAGCAGCAAATCCCTCTCAATACCACCACAATCTGTCAAGCAAGCTTTTCTATTGTAAGGTCCAAAAACATAGGAGAGGCAAGGATTAAAATTATTGTAATGTAGATTCAAATGGCAAGGCCCAAAAGTATTTAAGTATTAAGAATTTGTTTCTCTAAAATTTGTAACACCAGGTTGAGTGGATTTAGATTAGATATTACAAAGAAATTCTTCACTGTAAGGGTGTTGAGGCACTGGAACAGGTTGCCCAGAAAAGCAGGGGGAGCACCATCCCTGGAAACATTCAAGGCCGAGTTGGAAGAGGCTCTGACCAATCTGGTCTAATCAAAGGTGTCCCTGCCCACAGCAGTAGGGTTGGAACTAGATGACTTTTAAGGTCCCTTCCAATCCAAATTTCTCTATTAATCAGTTACTCTATGATAAATCTCTTCAATAAATTAAGATCATTACTGAACTCTTAAAAAAAATTTAAAACATATATTTTTTGGATTCTTTTTGTTTTGTTTTGTTTTTCCAATAAACTTATGTTTCAATTCATCTTGTCTGAGGCTTAAAATTCTGTATTACTTCTATTTTTCTCAATCTGTAAGGAATATAAAGCACCACCTGTCCCCAGAAACAATTCTCTATCTACTCAAATACAAGCAATAACTGCCTTATAATCAGATAACAAGAATGTGCTAAATTTTTCCTGTACTATGTTCATGGTTTTCAATACAATTTGACAAGTATAATTAAAGCCAGAGAGACACAAAAATGTAGTGGGGACTGTTCAGTGTAAACAAGGAAGATGATTATCAGTAAATTAACAAGAATATCCACAGATGCTTATTTCCCTGCAATAGAGTTAAATGGTATGGGTATAAATATCTGAATGTCTTGGACCAACTCACCTATCTCTGCTGGAAGATGGTTGATTTGATTTTTTGACAATTCCAGTACTCTCAGGTCTTGAAATAGTGCAATGTAGGCTGGAATGGTTTGTATCAATGTATTGTACACATGCCATTCTTTCAGATAGGTCTGTTCCTTCAGAGAATCTGGGAGCTCCTGTAAATGAAACAAGAACAGGTAAATAGAAAGTATGAAGTTAGAATTTAGTTACCCTGTTTCCAAAGAAGGAGAAAGATGCAGTTTGTCTTCATTATCTCAATGTAGAACAGTAGTTTGCCAAAGTCTTACAGAAGCCGTCTGCTTTTGAAGAGCATTGCATCTGTCTTCATCACATTTTTTTTTTTTAACTCCTAATGCAATTATTTTCTCTAAAACAGAAACTTATCTGAAAAACTCAATCTGTTTGGTATCTCACACATTATTTCCTTTTTCCAGATAAAGGATTTCTTTAAAACACATTTCAGTGCTTTAATTCACACATCAAGATGTAGTAAAATGCAGCACAGAATGGAAGAGTGCATAGAGAATATCTAAGTAGGATTTTCTAAAAAAAAAAGAAAAAAAGGTGTGATTTTGCTCTGAATACCTGCCAATGTTTCAAAACTTGTTTTCTAAGAGAGAACAGAAAAAAATTTCAAATACTATACACACATATATCACCTGGCCTAACTTCCTAAGACGTCGCAACAATGTTAAAAGGTTTTAGAGGATTTCCTTAGAAAAAATAAAAATTATTTTAAAATTTAAAAACAAAATTAATTTTTATATCAGTACACATTTGCAGGTAATTTTTTATTTAGTCATGCAGAATCCTTTGATTTCAAAATTCCAGTAATTTTTAAATTTTCTGTAATTTCTGAGTAATTTTCCGATTATTATATTTAACAAAAGTCTTCAATACATAAATGAAACTTAAACTTATAAAGCCTTTGATTCTTATGAAATTGCTTTAATTAATTGGTATTCACTTCAGATGTACATGTCTTTGTTTGAATTATGTCACCAAATTCTTTGGACTTGAAACAGACAAAAATCAATTCGAAAAGTTGCAGGTCGGATAATTTAAGCTCCACTTTCTTAAGCATCACACTATTTACCAGTCTGTTCTAGGTTTTAGAACACTGTGCACTGATAACTCATGTAATAAATAATCTGGAACAGGTTCTATCACTAACTTTGCTCTGTAAGAAGAGATGTGAGACTTTCAGCCTTTGATTCTTTTATAAGCTTCAGATTTGTTTCCTGTGTGTGAAGAATATGACACAGTAGGAATTACTGTTTTTTACAAAAAGGATATTGCCCTCCTCTTTTTTTTCTTCTAGATTTCATAGGCTTCCCATGACACTTGTAAGAATGATGCATTTGAATTTTTTAATGCTGAACTTCTGGATTTGCAATAGTGCTACTTAATTCTTATTTAAATTAAAACATCTAACTGTAATTATAGATATACTGGACTGTTGATCAGAAGATATTTTTTGGTTATTACTGCCTCTCATTTCCGTGTTTTCAAATTTACGCATGCAGCCATAAAATCTATGTTTTGTTGCTCTGCCTTGCTACCTTCCCTTCCATATTTGATACAGAGAATTTCATTTCTTATTTCACATTCCGATTAGGTGTGTGTGTGTGTATTGTGATCCACCTTCTATATTTGTCAGTTTATGACAATTAAAAAATAAAATACCTCAAATGCATCAGGGCTGATAGTGAGAAGTCTGTCCAACTTTGTGGAGTTACTATTTCTCATCTTCAGTGTTGCACATTTTTCTCAAGCAAAATAAAATAATAGAGGACAACTGCAAATTCAATTATTATTGTCTTTTCTACCTGTAAAGAATGGAAAATTCAGCACGCAAGGGATAGTATTTAGCTGGAGTGTCATAGATATCTCTGTAGGGAAGAACTATGATTCAGTTAAAGACTTTTTAAAATCTTTATATCTACATTAAGACTTGTTTAGAGCACCAAGATATTCCTATGAAGCAACAGAAATACATTCAGACATGACTACAAAAGAATGGAAGTAGATTCCATTCTTCTACCAACTGCCAACTTGCTTTTCTTTCTTGTGAATATTTCTTTGCATCATATGATCATGTTTAAAATTTGTGAATGTAAGCATGCAAATACTTTGCTACTGTGTGCTTTTTCAATATTTTCCATTTTAAAGTGTATTTATATTTGTGTTGCTGAAACAAAAATTGGTGTGATATTTTGCTTCATTACAAACGAGATAGGGATGGGAACTGAAACTTCCACAAGCTTTATGTTTGCTTTACTCTCTGATTCTCTTGTATTCTTTTGTAATCTTCTGCTGCCATGCTAAAGCTGGCAGCCTGCTGATAAATTGCTGCATGGAGACTGACATTTGGAGCACAGCCAGCCTTTTGCCTTTAACAGCAAAACAAAACAATATCTCAAACTTGTTTGATTTTTGGAAGAGAAAAAAAGTTTTAAAAGGAAATAAATAACAAACATACAACCACTGCTGATTATAATATTTCTAATTAGGAGAGAATTCACCTGCTAGACCTGTGCCTGAACTAAAACTGTGATCAAAGCTTTAAGTTTAAATTCAGTTTCTTTTCCAGCTCTATACTTTTATCTGTCATGGGCCAAAATAAAATTCTGGATCCAAATCTCCCACTCTTTTAAAAAAATTTGAAGCTAGTTCCATGCAGTCCCTGCTGCAGGTCCCCAGCACAACCCTGCACCATGTCACCCCTGTTGTCCCAAAACAACTGTGCGTTGTCTTTCACCCAGTGTGTGAAAGGCTGATCCACACACAAGCATTCTTTGATTAATTTACAGTTCTTCACAGAAAAGGTTTCTGGGTGGCAAGCCCTAAACCTTCTCAAGGCAATTCTATCAACAAATAGTTTATCTTTCTGACATCCGAACATCACTCCCCAGCCACTGGCTGCCACAGGTGGTGGCACCCCAAGCAGCTGGAGGCAAAGAGAACTGAGCTCAGCAGGGCCACCAGCACTGGGGTTGTGTGGAAGGGGATGTTTAGGTCAGCTGGAGCCTCTGTGTGGGGAAAGCAGGGTCTGCCTTAGGCATGGCTGCTTCCAGCCGGGTCTGCCCAGCCCCAGCTAGCTCTGTGCATCCCACCCCGCTATTATAAGGGTGCTGGGGTGTGGCCCATTGTCACAGCCAAGTATTTTGGTAATAAAAACCGAGAATTGTCAATAACGACCAAGGATTTTTGGTAATAACATGCCATGGGAAAGAGCAGGATGTGGCTGCAGATGGCAGCCACACAGTAGGCTGTGCTGGCCCAAGTAGAGCAGTGATTTTACAGGACAAACATGCTTGTTGCAGCTTCCAGAAATAAGCACAATGCAGTACCACCTAAGCACAGGAGCAAGGCCAAGATGAGGCCTTGCACTGTAGGGGGATATCAAAGCCACTCAAAACTCCCAAGGGCTTCCAACTCATTTCCAGAAATGTCTGAAAGAACGGAAGTGCATGATGACAAATTTGAACAGCAAGTGAGAAACCTGCCTTCAGGACAGGAAAACCTCTCTATAAAAAGTACCTTCAGTCAAGTCCAGGAGGAACTTTCCATGTGATATCAGACTTGCAGAAAAAGGAAATAATTGTTTCCACTCACTCTTCTTATAACTATTGTGTTTGGCCAGTAAAAAAGACAAACAGAAACTGGTGATTGACCATGGTATATGAAAAATTAAATGCTAATCCTGCACCTTAAACAGCAGCAGAGACTAACATTGCTGAGTTAATTGCCATAATACAGGAAGTTCAACCAAGTTTGGCTACCACTAACGTGGAAGATATATACTTTATGGTTCCATTTCAGAAGAGGCATTGGAATTGTTTTGCTTTCACATGAAGGAGATGCAATACACTTTTCACCAAATACTGCAGGAGTCCTCCATGCTAGCACATTTTACTTTAGTCAAAAAATTATCTGCAATTTCAGTAGATGAGGGGGTGAGGACCTACCAATATATTGATGATGTATTGACTAGGGGTCCAAACACAGACGAAGTGGAAAGTATTCAAAACTATGTTACTGAGCGCCTTGAAGGTACGGGGTTAAAGATCCCAGAGGATAAAATTCAGTGCTCTCTTTCAGAGAAAAAAATCTTGGGAAGGGAGGTGCTCTGTTTGTCCCTGCTGAGATATTTACCTCACTGTACCAAGTAACTGTTCCACAAACAAAAAGGAGCAAGGCCATCTGAGAAGCTCTGCCCATAGCCTGTCATCTCTGCACTTCTATCCTGATATGATACCCTTTGACAAAGCAATGAGGGATGTTATCAGCCCCAGCACATACCCCACAGGTCTAACTTGGGAATTTTTCACCCCATGGCTTGGCATTGGGCCCAGTTCCTGGAAATCAAGATGCACTGGGCCCATATCCAACATGCCGTATGTGTGGAATCCCTCACACCCACTACCTATTAAAGACTATTTTGCTCCCATTGTCTCCCTAAATATATTTGATGGACTAAAATGACGCTGGATTTGCAAGCTGAGGAGCTATCTTGTACCATTTGGATCAGCTTTGAATTTTAAGATATATCTTATAGTTATCAGACCACATCAACGGGTAATAGAAAACATCACATAGCAAATGCATACATCAAGCAATTGGACAAAGTACGCCTCTGGAGAACTAAAATTGCAAGTCCAAAAAGTATCAAAAAAGGCTTTACAAAATCAATTACTTAAAGAATAAGATGTATGTGGAATGTTAAATTTAACCAACACAGAATGCTGTATTCATTATGCCTCTAATTCCATTAAGGAAGTGTGAGCTAAGAGGAAAGAAATAACTGGCTAAACTGCAGAATTGTTTCAATCCGTGAAGCCAAATGACTGGTTTAATGGTTGGAGACCCCACTCCTGGTTGGTGCCTAAACTCTGATCATTAGAACTCCTAGGGTGGGGCTCATGGTTACTGCAATTTGGAATGATGTTGTTAACTGGATTTTCTAAATTATTGGAATGGCAGTTGTTTCATGCATGATTTATTGCATTATCTCTTCTGCTTCTTCCTTATTTCCTCGCTCTGTTTGGTATGTTCACATCACCATCATAAATGAAGACTATGATCAAAGACTACGACCACTGATCAAAATTTCAGTAACAAGGTGTTGTAAGGAAAGGCTTAATAATATTTGCAGCATTTACTTTAAACAAGCACTCACTGGTAGCTATCTTCTGCTTTTACTATCTCATCTATCTCTTTATCTCTCTCTCCCTCCTCCCCACCTCACTTTTTTTCCCGTACTCTTAATAAAGTTGGTACACAAAGTAAAATTGGTGTTCTTGTACCAGCGTTTGGTCTCATTTGCACCTTCCTTTGGGTAGAGAAATTTGGTATAGAATTGTAACAGTAATTCACTGATAATCCTTTGTGAATTTTTTTGGACCCTTTGACTTTTGTAATTCCTTTCAGCCATGAGCATTTACAAATCTGTGGTGGGACATCACAGTCCCAAGAGAGCAGCATGGGGGGCTTTGTCATGGGCATGTCAATAAACAGGATGATTTGGCAACCACGCTCATTTGTGTCTGCTGCTTCTTGAGAGAAAGAGGAGTGCAGGCCAAGCCCATGCCTACAGGCAGAGCAGGAGAGCCCCCATGGCTCTTAGTCCTCTTCTAGGAGCTGAGCAGACTCTGCCGTGAGCCTCTCCCATGCCTCTTGCGCTCCAGCTCCTGACTGGCTGGAGCCCAGAGGCAAAGAGGGGTTGCATCCCAGCAGTGCCACCTGGCTAAACTTTCCCCAGGCACTTAGGGTCACAGGTTAGTGGTGGACCTGGCAGTGTTAGGTTAATGGGTAGACTCAATGATCTTAGCTGTCTTTTCAAACCTTACTGATTCTTTGACTCTATGAAGGGTGGTATGCTGTGGGAGTCCTTTTAATAATAAAAGTGGTCATGACTGATTCAGGAACTATCGTTTTTTTTAGGAGGGGAAATCTCTGGGGAAATCTCTGGAATTTATAAAAGCGCAAGAGAGATTTTCTCTGTCCACTCAATGCAGCAATGCTTTTTGGCTCTTTGTAGGAAATAAATACATCACTGTTAGAAACAGTTGGGAATAACAAAAGGAAATTTTCTGTTCTCAGTGAAAAGACATATTATGCTAGAAAATAAAACTCTGAGAATAAATACAAATATAGTAATTTGCTGCCTTGTTCTGTGAGGAAATTAAATGCAAGAAAATAATGATTTACGGGTAAAAAATTTTACCACTCACTTACTTACACATTTGACATTAAACTTTAAAAAAATAGGTATACATCCAAATTCTTTACTTAGGTAAAGCAGCATAGCCAAGAACAGTCTTATTCTGTATTTGAGGAGCATCATCAGTTTTCCTCTGCCAATATTGATATCACAACATTAAAAAATTTGTTTATCCTGAATATTTTGTGAAAATCATTTAAAATTTACTGATTCACTAGAGAATAAACATTCATTAATTAACAGCAGAAAGTAAACACTCAGAGGGGAAAAACATAGTTAAAGTGATTTGATTTAAAAACTCATATGAATATTCATGGCATTATTTTGCCTCAGTTTCTAGTTCTAATGGTGTTGTTTCTCTGAAGAACTAATTTAATTGAGTAGATATATGTTTATGTATACAGAGGTTCTCAAGTGTTGCATCAATTCTGCTTTTTTTTTCCCCAGGCATCCTATTCAAACACACAATTTAAAGGTCCATACTCCGTGTGTGTATATATATATATATATATATATATTTCACAG
>VXBQ01009735.1:0-52384 GCA_013400175.1 Phainopepla nitens | reverse complement strand
CTTTTCAACCTAAGACAACAATATAAACATTTTTTATGCTAATATCCAAGAAGTGTATTCTGAACTTTTGAACCTTAAACTTGTCTACTTCTGGTGTGCATTGTGTAAACAGGCTCTCCAGTACGATGTTAGGATCCTGGAGTAAGAGACTAGGAAATAATTCTTCCTTTAGACTCTACTGGAGCAGGCATTCTCAGAGTTCTTATATATGTGGTTCAAGTGCAATCTTTCCAAACTTTAAAAGCCTTGATGCTCTTTTTTTTTCCCCTTCCAAACTATGTGTGTGCAAATTGGGACAGATTGATTAAAATGTGTGTGCACAAGCATGCGTGCTGATACTTTCACTGTTCCCATCTGTGCTTTTGTGAAAGACTACTGACAATTAAAACCTATGCTGTATTTGGACCAATTTGAATTTTATTGCTACGTCCAGATATATATACCTGCTTTACCTACTCACTTATTAATGCTAAATATATGTATTCAAAAAGGAGACTTAAGCTGTCTAGTTTCCAATTCCTGCTTCTTTCTGTCTCAGTGGATTATTTCAATGCACTTCATTTAGCAAATGAGGAAAGCAGCATTATTTAATACAACTCACCCACATTAGTGAAGTTGGCAACTAATGAATTTACATGTTATAATGATGTGCTTGTGTACAGCAGGTTTTAAAAGAATATGAATTGTAATGAAATGTAATGAATTGTAATGGAAAAAAGGTGTGATGGGAACAGATAATATGTGAGCGTGTGCAGTCTGTTAAGACTGCAGAAGGTTTTCCCTCTGAGAATGGTACGGTTTCTTCAAGTATTTTTAACTTTTCTGTTTTTGTAATCTCAGAGAATAAAGTTTTCATTTCTTTGTTCTTTATTGAAATACTAATCGATATTGTTTTATACTTTATTACGACAGAAAGTCTCATGTAAGTCCAAGACATATTAAATGCCTATTCACTTAAGGAGTGAGATTAAATATCAGATAAAATGGCTTAAACTTTGAACTTGCTTCAGGCAAAATGATCTTGCTGGGTTCAGTGCTGATGTTCAAGTATTGTAAATAGTGGGAGCAAGTGAATTCCAGGGGAAGATTGCACCAATGGAGGTCACTTACTCCAGGATTAGGCTTGTTGCAGTAATGACCTGGAATGATTCTCAACTGCTATTTGTTATAAATCTCAACAATTATGTTGGTATAACAGGATACAATGAAGAGCACTATCATTGTTTGGGAGGATCTCATCAGAGCTTGGGTTCAAGCCCCAAAGATGTAAGTCTTCATCATGTGAGCTTTGCGGAGAGGGGCGAGCGCTGAATGGGCTTTGGGAGAGGTGGGTGTTTGCTAGCCAGGCTGAGCCTTGCTACCTGAAAGACTCTCATATACTCATGTTGTTACCTCCTCGTGGCTTAAGCTTGAGTAAAGCAGAGAGAGGGAGTTTCAGTGTCTTGTTAGTATTCTGAGAGGTATCCTTTTTTCTTTGTTTTGCTGGTTAAAAAAAGGGAGACGGGAAGAAAAGTGACATTGGGAATTGTGGCTTGGATGTATTCACGAGGTTACTTCACTGATCCATAAATTCCTCAGATCATCCTTATTAGAGAGCACAAGGTTAGCAGAAATGTCAGAACTTGAAGAGGAGATAAGGGTGAGAATTATGGCAATGATTTTGATGGTAGAGGAAATTAAAATTTTGTAGCCGCATGTTGATGATGTAGAATTCCCTACAAGTTGTCACAGCTTCTCTCATTTAGAGAAATAAATCCAATTTATGCTGATATTTAAATTTCAAAGCATATTGCATGTCACATTGATGTCTTTTGATCTATATATAGAGTAGCTGAAACTTTCAATGCAAGTGACACTCCTTGCTGTTACTAAATTAATAAGAAGGAATCATCATAAAAGTAATTAGCATATACTTGTCCTTGGTCTAAATTCAGAGGAACTGACTTGCAAAACAAGAAGAATCTTCTTCCTGTGCGCTCAAGAGCTGCAAATCAAAAGATATAATGCTGAACATGCTGTAATAGACAGTTTCTTTCCTCTTTGAGGATCATGTGATGAAATATAAGCAGCTACAAATACATTAATGTTGTTAGTGAAATAGAATAAAATTTTTACTTGCCTTCTTGCAAAAAAAGTGAAAAAAACCCTTACCCTCTCTCCCCCTGCAAAAAAACCCAAACAGATGTAAACTCCATTATACCTTACCTTCATGCAGTATGTTTTTCATGATGTCTTTGAAATTCTAGATATGATCTGTAATACAGTCATGGAAACATTTCTAATCTTACAACTTTATTATAGTCCTAGTCTACTTGCATGTGTAAGAAAATTGCCAAATAATTTTTCCTCTTAGGGTTGCAGTCTTTCTCTCAGACCTCCTTGTGATCACATTCACTTAGTCTGAATTGAATTTAGGACAAAAAATTGGAACGATTTACTTCCTCCCTAGAGACCTCTCGTACAGTAAGGTTGATTTTGTTTAATCAAAATCAGGCCTTATGAATTTAAGAAAGTGCTGTGATTTCAAAACAAGATTCTGTGTTGTGCAGAAGAAAAATAATAATGAAATGCTTGACTCTGTTCAGTCTGTCTCTGGGCAATAGTATGCAAAACAGAAGTTCAGGGAAAGGAGGGGGCAGGGTGTGAGCAGTCAAATTGGTTAAATAAGTTAATTGAATTCTGTTTATGGATGTTCTTTTGTAAACCACTTGAAGAAAGAAATGTGTTGAGAAAACACTACCCACCAGAAGTGAAATCACTTATAATTTAAAGAAGTTGAGGGGAGGATTTTATTGCAGGTAACGTGGAGGTAGAGCTGAGTCATGTTGTCTCCGAGGAAAATCCCTCACCATTCAGTGAGTTGTCTAGCACCACTCTTAGTCCTGGAATTCTGGAAAAACAGTTGTATATCTTCTCTTCAGTAGCTGAGTGGAACTAATATAGTAAGTGTGCTGTGGAAAGGAAAGATATTACTGAGCCTCTGGAAATACTTCCTGCTGTATGATGGTGTGTGATCTCAGGCAGTAATCTTGTCAGATTGGTGTGAATGTATAATCCTGCCTAATGAAGGGCAATTTAGGGCTGAGATAGACATTGCATTGCCTAATAGCTGCTTTCAGTAGCTATCAGAATGTAAATTGTTTTGTTAATATATACAAAATATTTCAAACATAGAAAGGAACTTTGCAATATCATGTTAATTGACAAGTTAATAAAATTCCCCAATAAAAGTCTAGTTGTAGCTTAACTTGACTTCTAGGAAGCAGTGAAATGTTTAAATTTCTCAAACCATGTAAAAGTGTATTTTCGGTAAAATGTGCAAAAATCCTTTTTTCATTTACAGCAAGTATGCTGGTTTTTTTTTTCCCGTGTGTGATGGACCTGATGTGTATATTTATTGTATAAACATCTACAGAAACAAATAGTAGATTCAGGAATACCATGTTTCTTTCAGCTGTAGATGAACTGCGTAATATTTAAGAACCTACTGGAGTGGCTTCAGTGTGTTGCAAGATACGTTTGCAGTGTGTTGTGCTGTGAAATATTGCATGTGAGGTTTGTGTGCATGTGCCAGCAGCAGAGCTGTCTGATTTACTAGGGGTGCTTGAAGAGTAAGGATAATTCATAATACAAAGTAAAAAACATCCAAGATGATGATCATCATGATCATCCATGCCCCACATTTCTGGCATTACTGATACACTTTTTCTGTACCTTCTCCTTCCAAATTAGCAGATAAACTTCATGTCCAACAGTGTGCCAGATGCTTAACGTTTGTTGTCCATGTGATTTGTACTGCTGGGTCTGTTATGCTGCTGGCTTTTGCAGAAATATTTGGTGGTTTTGTGATGTGAAACGTGTTGTTTTATAGTCTGAGCAATGACCAACAGACTCACTTCAACTTTAACCAGAGTCTGATTCCAACCGATTACCCCAGAGAATGAATCCTGGCAGTGCCAGTGCTGTTACTGTTACAGACATTAAGAACAGATCTAGGCAGCTCTGCAGCTTCAAAGTTAATATTGTTGCTTTCTTGTTCAGCACTGCTGTTGCTGTTGACACATTCTTCTACCTTGTGCTTGCTGAACAGAAGAAAGGTGAGAACTAACTACTTAGTTAAAATTAGAGGAAACATTTTCAAGAAAAGCACTCAGAATGTGATTCATTTCTAGCTTGTTTGCCTTGCCTAAGTTTGAGTACTCTTCATTGACTGAATGTTGTGTGCCTTTTTTCTTGTGTAGACCTCTAGGGAAACGTTAACTAAAAGAAAAATGTTAATACAAGTTAAACACTTTTTTTTTCTTTCCTTGGTTGACATGCTGTCTTACTATCTGCCAATTCCACAGGGGTATTGAGTGTTTTCAAAGTCTAATTGTTATTTTCTTTAACATAGCAGTGCTTTTCAAGCCCTTCTTAAGAGCTGAGCCCCTGTATATTTTCCAGAGGAGCTTATACAGTGATGACTTTACTTTTAATCAACTGATAGCTTGTTCTTGCTTTTTCTTCCAGCTCTGGCACTTCAGCACTTGCAGTTCTGACAGTGTTTTGGCTGGACTTCTGTGCAGTCTCTTAGCTGTGTTAAGTTACCTACAATATTGCCAGCTTTCATAGTATCACTGGACATGTTCCTTGCTGTCTTTTGCCTGCTTGCTTACTTTTCTTAGCGCAGGTGATAAACAATGTAATAATTTTCTTGGAAAATATGATCCAAACTCCAAAGTTTATCAAAAAATCCATATTCCAGGAATAAAGCAATTGTACTCTTATTACGTGTCTGCCCTGTGATGTAGTCCTGAAGACATTTGTCATTCTGTTTTGATAGTTGCTACATCGTAGTTGCTTGGTGATGTTATGAGCAACCAATGTTCTAGTCTTTTTTCTGTCAGAAAAGGCATTTTGGGGAGCATGAGCTAAGGATAATTGATACTAACATACTACAAAACCATGTAGGACTATTTTAATGTTGGAATGCTTCCTTCTTTTTCTGCCTCATTGGATCCATAGAAATGGTAGTTCCAAGCATACAAAGCAGTGTATAGCTACATATTGCGCTGCTATTAGTACTGTGTGCCACTTGTTTATGAGAACAAGGAGGATAATAATGTTTGCTCAAGTTTACTGAAGCAATGCCTTCACGTAGAGAAGGAAAAGTTGGAAATGACCAGTTTTGTCTCTGCACTAACAGTTTGTGTGAAATAGGAGAGTGTTCCTCCTGGCACTACCCATTTAAGTGAACTTGTGCATCTGAGCCTACTGAAAGAGGCTGGGAAGGAAAGAGCTTGTCCGGGATAGAAGAGCCTGTCAAAATGTCCCTGCAGTTTTCAGTATTTTGCTCTGGATCCCGATTTCCAGTTTTGAGGCATGGATCTCCACAAAAGCTAAAAACCTCTCTTCTTTCTGTAATATATTTACTAAAATGTCCACTGGTAGTGTCAACATTTCCCACTGATCTACCATTGCAGTAGCCAGCACCAACCCTGTTCTACTTCACTGGAGTTTGATCATGGATGGGTGTCATTCACAGTGTCTTTTACTTTTGGAAGCTTTTCTTACCCAGGCCAGAGCAGATGACACTGGGATAACAACCTTGAAGATTCACAATGGTGAAGAAGTACATAATTGTTTCTGTTTATTTTGTTAAACTGAGAGCCCAAACTGGCATACCTGGGGAGACACAAGAAGTAGAGCAGGAAGGAAGGGAAATCTTTTATCTGGTCATGAGGATGATGAGCAATAGTCTTCCTGGTATACCATGGCATCTGAGATTTAAAGTAAAATTCTTGTATTTTTGATGATTCCTCCTCAAAATGAAATAAAATTGCTTGGTCTCTAGAGTCTCAACAAGAGTTTTACCTTATGTATTTATTTTCTCTTTAAACCTAAATGATGATGTTGAGCAGCTGAAGCGCTTAAAGACAGTGCTTATGTTGGAACTGCTCAGTAGCTTAAAGTAGAAAACCTTGTGGGATGAGGAATGAAAAGGAAGGGAATAATGTATATCTCCCCCAGCTTTCAGTGAAAATGGTGAGATGCAGAATTTTCTGTGGAACACCAATTTCTTATTAGGGGAATAAATATGAAATACTGGCATATTATGGAGTGCCTGTTTATTCACCTAATGATACTTTGAGAAACAAATTTTTAATATCCATAGTCATGTATGACTCTCAGTCTGGATTCTAATCTTGACTCCAAAGTACAGGGGCTTTATTATTACTGTTTTGTAATAATAGCTTGTCTTCTCTTTGAAATGTAGATTTTAATTTTTTTTTTTACTTTTGGTTATGTGTAGTTTAAGTTCTTGTAGGTTTGCCAGCTAGAGCTGTTTGTGTAGTTTAAAAAGTGTGAGAAAAGGGAAGTCCTTTCTGCTCTCTCCAGTTGGACTTCTCTCTGGTTCCTGGAGTGGTGCAGAAGGGAAAGGAAAGAAAAATTCATGTCAATACAGTTTTTAACACTGAACAGCTGCTTGTTAAATTTTTATTATTTATTTATCCTTACAAGTGCATTCTGGCGTGACTCACAAGTGATACAGAGTTTATGGGATTCATCCTCTTCTCTCTGGGGATGTTTGTCTGCACCAGAGAAGTATCACACATTGTGACAGCATTGGCAACCTGTGTTCCTCAGAGACTTGGCGCTGGAACCAATGGGTAGTTGTAGATAGGGAGTGAGCCATACTGGCAAAGCTTTCTCACGCTTGCACGGCACCTGCCTTTACTGTGTCTTGATCTGTCCCAGGCCCTTAGTTGCAACAGGAACCAAGTTAACATTCTGCTTCACATGACAGAGGAAAAAATTGAGCCGTTCTTGCAGGGTGCTGCAAAACTCCACTGTGGAGGGTTTTTTATGTCATTGCAAAATACTAAGCCGGTTTTTCCCTTTTAGAGAATCTTGCTAAAGGCTATCTTCACTCTGGTTTGCAGCTTCATTCAATCCCATTCTGTTTTTGCTCTTCTAAAGGTTTGGTTTCGCTGCAGTATAACTTTCAGTATCTGTAAGGACTCTCTATGGATTGGTGAACAATATGGGGGGAGCGAAGCCTTCACCAGCTCCATATGAACTGAAGCCTACGATTGAAAATGTTCTGGGCCTCAATGCATCCATCTAATGTCAAGGTCCTGATTGATCAGTGCTAGGAATAGCATCAAATTCCAGCTAGTTGTGATGGGGCAGGTAATGATTAAACTGTCTCATTTATAAAGGGGGAAGGAAAAGGAGATGAATAAATACACATTTCGCAGTTCCTTAAGAAAGGATTCCTGTGGCTCTACAGGTGTGGAATAATTTTGGCCACTTTTTCCTTAGTACCTCAGATATTTTCTAAACTTAAGTCAGTGACGAATGGCCTTGTGGGATCAAGCTGTTGTTAGAGAAGTTGGGGTATGTTGCTACCTGTGATTTTTCTGTATAAAACCCAAAATATTCAAGTCTGGCTTAGCAAAATTCTGAACTCTTCTCCAGGCTGTGCTTTTGCCAACTGTGGAATAATATTGCAAATAAGTTTTTGTATATAACTAAAAAAGCAAAAAGATTGCATTTTGTTTTGTGTGATTAGATGAGGAATCCTTTAGTTAAAAGCCTGTCCTAAGTGAAACCCTCACAAATAAATGAATTGCATTAAGGTTTAAAGCATGTTGTCTCAAAAGTTTTTCTTCAATAAATGCTTTTTAAGAAAAAGAATATTGAATTTTTGGGTTATTAGATATGTTAAATGCAGTTCCTGTGTAGTAAAACTTCAGCTCATAAAATAATAAAATAATAAAATAATGCATTTTCTTTAATTCCTCCAAAAGTATAAATCTAATATGTATGGAGTTGCAGATCAGAATGTGAATGTTTTTTAGTGGAGGTGTAAGTAAGTGAATTCGCCAACAACATTAGATCAAGTTTTTAGGTTTCCAAATTAACTATAAACACGGTCACTTCTTGTGTCAAGTAGTAAAAAAGTAGAAAAGCAATTATAAAGAAAATCAAGAAAATTTGGTTTTCTTTTTGCTGATAGGCTTATTTCATGGAATCACAGGATAGGACGGGTTGGAAGGGAACCTCTGGAGATCATCTAGTCTAACCCCCCTGCCAAGGCATGGTCACCTAGAGCAGGTTAAACAGAAACTCATTCAGGTGAGTTGATTTGTCTCCAGAGACGGAGACTCCAGAACCTCTCTGGGCAATCTGTTCAGTACTCTGCCACCCTCAGTGTAAAGGTCTTCCTCAGGTTGAGGTGGGACTTCTTGTGTTTTAGTTAATGGCCATTGCTCCTCGATTTGTTGCTGCATGCCACTGAAAAGAGTCCATCACCACCCTCCTGGCAGTAGCCTTTGAAATATTTAAATACACTGGTAAGATCCTGACAGGAGAGATGCTCCAGAGCCCTCATCATCTTTGTGGCCTCTGCTGGACCCTTTCTAGCAGCTCCTTGAACTGTGAAGACCAGAATTACTGATCACAATATTCCAGATACTCTAGTATTCCAGGTTAGGGATGAGCAGAGGGGGAANAGTAGTAAAAAAGTAGAAAAGCAATTATAAAGAAAATCAAGAAAATTTGGTTTTCTTTTTGCTGATAGGCTTATTTCATGGAATCACAGGATAGGACGGGTTGGAAGGGAACCTCTGGAGATCATCTAGTCTAACCCCCCTGCCAAGGCATGGTCACCTAGAGCAGGTTAAACAGAAACTCATTCAGGTGAGTTGATTTGTCTCCAGAGACGGAGACTCCAGAACCTCTCTGGGCAATCTGTTCAGTACTCTGCCACCCTCAGTGTAAAGGTCTTCCTCAGGTTGAGGTGGGACTTCTTGTGTTTTAGTTAATGGCCATTGCTCCTCGATTTGTTGCTGCATGCCACTGAAAAGAGTCCATCACCACCCTCCTGGCAGTAGCCTTTGAAATATTTAAATACACTGGTAAGATCCTGACAGGAGAGATGCTCCAGAGCCCTCATCATCTTTGTGGCCTCTGCTGGACCCTTTCTAGCAGCTCCTTGAACTGTGAAGACCAGAATTACTGATCACAATATTCCAGATACTCTAGTATTCCAGGTTAGGGATGAGCAGAGGGGGAAGATCACCTCCTTTGACTTGTTGGCCACACTCTTCTGATGCACTCCAGGGTACCATTGGCTCTCCTGGCCACAAGGGCACTGCGGGCTTTTGGTCAGCTTGTCATCCATCAGGACTCCCAGGTTCTTTGTTACAGAGCTGTTCTCTAGTAGGTCAGACCCCAGTCCCTGAGTCCTCCAGTTTAAAGCCCCTTTCAGCTGGCGGCTGAAGAGTCTCCTGCCCTTTTTAGGCAGGTGGATCCCATCCCTCCTTACCAGGCTACCATCATTAAAATCTATGGTCTGAAGTTAATTTTAAAATCTATGGTCTTCCTTGTCGATCATAACCCAAACTGCTGTTTTGAAACATGCTGATGAATTGCTTAAACCAGAGCCGGTATTCTGCTGTTACAACATTTGTACTTTAATTTATTTGATTTAAATATTTAACACAACTTCCTACTTGCTTATCCTAGATAATGCGATAATAATTGTCACCTCCATTCTCTTTCTTTTCTCCCACCTCAACTTTGCTTAACTCATTGGTTTAAAGATTCATGAAAATAAGTCTCCTGAATCTTCAAAATAATTAGTCTTTTCTCTTTAATGATAGACCTTGAAAAGGTAGGGTAGATGGGCTTTCCCTGAGGTTTAAATTCTCTTCCATTCTTTAAAGCAGCATAGTGCGATACTGCACGTAAGGAAGGAGAAAAAAAACCCCAACTTTTTGCCCCATTACGTTTAAAACTTCTCCTTAAGGAAAAGCTATTAAAAACAAATTGCGTTTAAAAAAACTTTGTTTTTCAAGACAAAAATTTACTCCAAAATCTGAACTGTTACTAACTTTTTAAAAATTCCTGTCTATGACCAATATGAGATCTGAATGCATGTTTAACACATTATACATATGGCATGTATGAGGCATATATAGTACTACAAGCATAAATTGGGTTTTTTCTCTTTTCTTGGAAGAAAATTTCCTGAAAGTCAAGCATAATGATAGTTATCACTCTTAAGACATAGCATTAGATGTTTCTTAAATTCTCAGCTTGAACCAATAGGAATATAGATCTGCATTTAAATGTTGCCATCTCTAGAGCATTCACTGTAGTTAAAATATGTAATATAGAAAATATGCTAGTTAGTAAACAGTTAATATACAAGTGTTTTTTTAGAAGTGGCCCCACGGCATTGTTCTGCTTAGGAAGGTTATTCCCTTTCCAAGTCATCTATCTGTAAACAACACTCAAATGTGAAAGCAGTGATTTATTTTAACATGCTGAACTGCTGTTCCTGACCTATATTATTCTGGAACATCTGTTACCCTAAATTTTTAGTTTTGAAGTAGTCTGAAGCCTATAATATTTAGTCAGGTCATGTATTGACTTTCTCTGAATTTCCTCTTTGATGTTAATTTTATTTGAATGATGACTTTAGATTTGACTCTTGAAAACAAGCCTTTATTTCATCTTTCCAAAGATTCATTTCCTACCTCCCTCTGTGAATTTAGAGTTTTAGAATTATCTTAGTGTTTTGGTCTGTTCCTTTTGGTCATTGAGCTCTGGCTCTGTTCATGTGTATCCTTCTACTGTCTTTGGAACAGTGACCACCTGTTTACTCGTATTCTCATTATATTTTTAGTGGTCTTCTCATTTAGTCACCTAATTATTTTGGAAAATATACTGAGTGATAATTCCTGAAGCATCCCAAAATGTGGAAGTACTTTTAAAAACACATTATTTTATTTCCTTTTAACCTAAAATAATGTTTTCCTATTTGTTTATAAGTACATGGCTTACAGGATTAGCAATGCAGTGTATACCTCCTTAAATAAAATAATTACGTGATATCTGGCTATTTATCCATCACATTTTGGCAGAGTTCCTTAACTGATTAGGAGAAGACTGGAGTTCTTGGTTGAAGTGCTTTGTTGATTTTTTTTTTGGTTTTGAGATTTTTTTACCTCCTCCACTTAACACATGGATGATAATTTTTATTCTGCATTTTATAATAATCACTATAAAACACCAAATACAGCAGGACTCATATATTTGGTATGTAATTTCATTTCCCACTTGGGTTTTTTTTGATGCTGTTCATTCCTGTGCCTTTCACTGGTCTAGCTCTTCCCTTGCTCTCCTACTGCCTTAGCTCCCTTTTCCTTCCCTGTGTGCAAACCTGGTTTTTGCCCTCCACATCTCCCCAGCATACACTCATTTCCCACTGCCATTTCCTGCCTTTGCTATGCATTATATTGAGGTTTGGCCCTTTGGGGTTAGACAAGTTTGACTTGATGCCGAGGAAGCAATGAGAAGTTATGGTCTTGCTGGCTGATGACAGCTTGTTCCTGAGCAAAGCAGCTGCAGGTAAATTTNTTTTTTTTTTGAAAAAGGACAAGCATTTCATCAAAGTTTAAGGAAGATGTGAAGTTTATGAAATGTCCTAATTGTAACAGCCTAGCCAAACCAGACAATGGTGTGTTTACCTCAATGTTACATAAAATTTGAAAAGGAAAAAGAAGTCTGCCAGTAACAGAGCTTCAATATATCTGTTAGCATCTAAGGTAGGATTCTGGGCTTTCTTCAAACCCAAGGGGAAAAAATAGGCAATCTGAGCATGACTCGTTTAAAGCTGTTGTTGAAAATAGTCAGATGAGTGCTAATTTCTCAAAGGTAAGACATCTAAAGTTTTAACTATGTTATCTGACTGGAGAGTCTCTTCAGGGATGAGGAGCGTTTACTTAGGAGCAACAATCAGTAGTAATTTTTCTTTTGAGAAGCAACCTTCTGAACTTAAATTACTACCTTTAAAAAAAATTGTTAAAGCATCAGTCCTTGTAATTAAATAAATCAGAATAATTGAATAGGTACAATTGATTCCTTACAGAAATATTTCTGTGTATTTTCTATCCTCTGTATAATAGGAAGTATGAATTTTTTTAGGGAATATTTGTACTTTCTTAATGCTCAGCTAACTGGGCCCTTACATGTAACATAAACATTTCTGGTTGGAAGTGATGTGGACTTGGCCTCCGTTTATTTGTGGCTTTTTTTTTCAGGAAATTGTCACTGCAAATTAGTGGTCATATCACAGTATCAGCAGAGCCATTTAATTCTGTTTTCCCATTTAGGAAGGGTAAGGCTGTGAGAGGGAGGAGGAGAGTTAAGAGATTTTAGCATAGCTTCTTGTCTGCACAGATGAGAAGCTTTGGTGCCCTGTAGCTTCTGTATTGTCCCACAGAGTTTTGGTGGCTTGACCTGCTCTTCAGTCTGTTTGACCCTTGTCTTTCTACTCAAGCTTGTGCCTGTCTCATGCTAATTAGAGAGCTGTTTTCAGCTATGTTCTCCTGAAAGCATTGTGTTGTCTAAAGACAACACTGGTGGTCCCAAACAGAATGATGCAACACATTTTCCCAGTTGCCCTCACTGTCTGCACTGTGAGGAGTTACCATATGAGGTGCATTATGTAGTTATTAAGCAGTGAGGTTAAGATATCAAGTGCTCAAACACTGTAGCATTGACTTGCTCTCTGACTAGCTAGGTAACACATTCAGCAAGGAGCGCGCTGGTGTCCTGCCTGTCTGTGCTCACATTCTGGTTTAATTTTTTAAAATGTAGCTGCTGACTGAAAACTTGGAGAGTGCCTTATAAAAGACTATTATCTTAATAATTCAAATAGTGCAAGACTTTTTGGGCTGCCTTTGCATTCCTTGTTAAAGTAGCATGGAAGAACTAATAGGCATTTGGTGTCAGGGCTTGAGAAAATAACTTGGATATTTTGAAGCAGCTGCCTGAATAGAACCAAAAACCCAATGTATAAATTATCCTCAAATGACCTGTTTCTGTTCTTTCTTTATTATTCAGGACTTTGTTAAAACTATGAATCTTGCCTATAGAGTCTTTGTTTTTTGAATAATTAATAAATCTTGTTATATTGCACCAATCAACTAGGATATCCTGTAAATATAAAATACTTTGATAGAAAACGGAGTTGCCTAAGTCCATCTCAGTCAGGTTGGTATCAACTTCACAAGTATGTCCTTGGATAGCTAGGATGGCTTGGAATGCATATGAACTAAAATTTCTGTTTATAATTTCTGTCTTTCTCTTTGCATCATGATTTCACATTTTGAGAAAGGTTAATGATGGTGGTGTTCAGAAACTGCCGATGCTTTTGATTTTTTTTCCTCTTCTGTTTTGAGCGGTGTTACAAATGATAAGTTTGCTTATGAGTCCATCATAAATTGAGAACCATTTTTAAAATCCAAGCTATTTTGAGTTAAAAGGCACAAAAATTAATTTCTGTTAGATTTCTTTATATATTTATCAAGTGAATAATTGCAGAATATCCGTACTCAGAATAAGCTGAAACAGTTTATATGCATATTTGCAGCTGTATAAAGCTTGCTTAGTCAAGGAAATAGTCTGCAAAAACTTGAAAAATGTGACAAGTTTTGATTTCAGAAATTTTGTTAGTGAGACCTAAGTGCTTTCTTGAGTGAAGTTTGTGAGCAAAAAGACTGCACAGTCCCTTTTTAATTAGGAGCTGTGGGCCTTATTATTTGGAAGTGATTAGACAATGCTGAAAGACTCAGTCAGCTAAGATGGAAAACTTACTTTCCTGCTGACTGTTTTAAAAAAATGCAAATACAAACATAGAGTACAGTACGCTAAGAGTTGTAGAATATCCAGAGTTGAAAAGGACCCACAAGGATTATTGAAGTCAAACTTAAGGCCCTACAAGAGAATCTCAGGAATCAGACTATGTGCCCAACAGCATTGCCTGAATGCTTGAACTCTGTCAGGCTTGGTTCTGTGACCACTTTGCTGGGCAGCCTGTTCCAGTGCATGACCACGTTCTGGGTAAAGAACTTTTTCCTAATATCTAACCTAAGCATCTTCTGACACAACTTCAGGCCATTCCCTTGTGTCCTGTCACTGGTCACGAGTGAGATCATTGTCTGCTTCTCTGCGTTCCCTTGTGATGAATCTGTAGACCATGATGAGGTCTCCCCTCACCTTCCTCTTCTTCAGGCTGAACAAACTAAGTGACCTCAGCTGCTCCTCATAAGGCTTCCTCTCCAGACCTAGACCTATCCCTATCTTGATAGCCCTTCTCTGGATGCTTTCTAATAGCTTTATATCCTTTTTTTTTGTTGTAGCACCCAAAGCTGCACATAGGAGGTGAGGTGAGGTGAGGCTGCCCCAGTGCAGAGCAGAGCAGAACAATCCCCTCCCTTCCCAGCTGGTGATGGGACCGGATGCCCCCCAGGGCAGGGTTGGCCCTCCTGGTTGCCAGGGCACTGCTGACTCATGTTCAGCTTTCCATAGGCCAGAATCCCCAGGTCCCTTTCCACAGCTCTGCTTCCCAGCCTCTCATTCCCTGGTCTGGCCATACATCCAGGGTTGCCCCCTCCCAGGTGCAGAATCCAGCACTTACCCTTTTTGAACTTCATATGGTTGGTCATTGCCCACCTGTCTAATTTGTCATGTTCTTTCTGCAGGGCCTCCCTGCTTTCATAGGAGTCAACAACTCTTCCTGATTTAGTGTCCTCTGCAAACCTGGTGTCCCTTTCAGTCCTGTGTCCAAGTCCTTTGAAAAAATGTTGAAGAGCACAGGGGCAAGGATTGAGCCCTGGTGGAACTGCACTAGTGACAGGTCGCCACTCTGATGTCACCCCAGTCACTGTAACCCTTTGTGCCTGACTCGTGAGCTGGTTGCTCACTCATCATATGATGCATTTATCCAGATGTGTGCTGGACATTTTGTTCAGAAGGATCTTGTGAGAGACAGTATCAAAAGCTTTACTGAAATCCAAAAGGGTTACATCAACTTGCTTTCCTCCATCAACTGGATAGGTCACTTTGTTTTACAAGGAAGTAATTTGACAAGTAGGGCTTTGCCCTCATGAAACCGTTCTGGCTGTGGCACATGACTGTGTTGTCCTTCAGGTGTTTTTCAATACCTTCCAGGATAATCTTTTCCATAATTTTACCTGAACTATTACTCTGTTTTTTTGTGTGAACACAGTTATTATGTTAAATGTTTGTTGGTGTGCTTGAATATTTAGAGAAGTTCTATAATAAGTGGATTGCTGTGAGTCATCTTGGTTGTTCATCAGACTGAAAATTACTCCACAGAACAAAAATTACTGGAGTAAAAGCTTCTTAGTGCATGTATCTGTGGTTTTTAATGTGAACATGGATTTCATGTGTGTGCATTTTATTTCTGGTATCTTGCTGTGAGTGATTAGTGCTGAGCTTTCTATGATTCTATCAGCCCCAAATTGCTCTTTAACAGGAAACCTTGTCCAGTCATTTTTGAAAAAGAGTGCTTTGGCTGATGTATTTGGCATGCACCTTGCCTATGACTGTAGTTATAAGATACCTTATTATTAAGCGAACAAGAGGAAGAACTGTAATAAAGAAAAATGTCTGGACACATAAGATCTCTTCAGGTGTTTTTAATCACAGTGCTGCTTTTCTCTTAGTAAAAGCAGCATCAAGATTTTCACCCCTTCATCACTCTCTAGTTTACAGATATCTTCCTGAACGTTACTTTGCTTCCAAACAGCTTCATTTTTACTTTATCAAAGAAAAAAGTAGTTAGAATCTTCTCTGCTTATAATCTGTGACTCTTTGAATTATTACCTGAATATCTGAATTGATAAAATATCAAATACTTCTTAATGTTAATTTCAAAACTGGTATGCTGATACCATTTGATGTAAGGGCTACTTTAAAAGTTTGTTTAAAACTCTGTGATATACTTATGTAGGAAATGTACTGGAATATTTTTCCTCTAAAAGTAAGTAAAGTTATATAAAGACTAGTGTAAAAATCTCTGATTTTTATAGCTAGATATAGACTGCCTAGAGATTGTTTAAAAAAATCCTGATACTTAAGTATTGATACCCTTTGTAATTCTATTTTATTTTGCTACAGTTATGGATATTGTTCTTATCTCTGTTGCTACTCTTACCAAACTGCTGGAGTCAATATCTTCCAAGAGTTAATTCCACCTACTTCACTTTGTTGTTTCTGTGGTGAAATCTGTTCTTTTTAATTTTCATCTAAATTAGAGAGCTCTCTTCCCCCACTAGTCGTGTGTAAGAGCATTGTTTCATTATTCCTGTTGCATCCTGAATGTTTTATTTATTTATATATTTCTCCAGTGGAGTAGGGTTACAAAAGGTCAGTAAATAATTGGTCATTTTCTATCCCCTTTTTCTCACAGTACATCAGGTCTTAATGCTCAATTACTTGGCAGCTATTCAGACTGTTGCAGAGTAGGTATAAGTCACTATGCTCTAATTTGGCAGGGTTTTAGATTTTCTCTGTTGGCTTTTCTACCAGCACTTCTGCTACTGGTAAAAATGACTGTATGATGCAAGGCAAAGAAGGGTCAAATTTGAGATGGAACAGAACCTTTTCTTTAATACTAAATTTCTAAATCTGAGTCTTTTGCTGAAGTGCCGGTACCTTCAAGTTGTCATGTGTGATGCCTTTTGTATGACTATGTTTAAAATTATTAGGAAACATTTTAAGTTAAGGAGAATAAGTTCTGTGATGGTAATTATCAGCAGCATTTGACTTTTATATTATATCACTTAAAACCCAGACAGGCTATTGTATGAGGCAGGTTATTGTTTTTTTAATGCTATCTCGTACAAGTTTTAACCTCCAAGTTGTCATTTCTTTAGTAATTTTCCCAGCATTCTTTGATCATAAGCTTTTTTCTCCCTAATAAGAATGTATGAGTGGTCATACCAGATCAAATTGCTTATCCATCTTATTATTATGCTCACAGGAGTGAACAGCAGGTGAGTAAAGATGTGAATGAGAGCAGAGGAAAACACAGTGATACTTTCTTGGAACCTTAATACCAAGAATCTGCATTTTGGTTCTGCATGGAATACCTGTATTATTTGTGAGTGTTAGAAAGAATAAAGTAAAAAAACCTCACTTTGTAGTTCACTTCCTGCATACCACCAAATGTTTGCACACAGCTGTTCCATGGCTTTTTTGCGGTATTTTTTTCTAATTTAAAAGCTCTCAGTCTGTTGAGCTGCTCCTTATATGAAATACATTTATCTTTTTTTTTCTATCTTATGATTTGTTGTTTCCTTTTTAAGAGAAAGAACAAAGAGAGTATGGGCTCTCTAAATAAATAGATAAATGGCTGCATGCACAAGTATATAGTGTGAGATTTTATTTTTTTTAAATATCCTTAAATTCTACTTGAAATTTGTAATAAAACAGCATTAAAACTCAAGCTTAGGATGTCTAATAACTCCTGAGATTTTTTTTTTTCTTTTTCATGGGCAATAGCTAGATCCAAGTCCACTACTTTCTAAATAGGTACACTCAGGATATGTCCTGCTTGACTAAATGTACATCTACAGAATATGTTAGGATTTACTGATTTAAAAATTTTCATGTAATGAATTACCTGCAAAATATTGTGAGGGCTTTCTGCAATGCTTCAGAGTTGGCAATAATCCTTACTATTGGGTTTTACCCAGCAAACTTCTTTTATTTTCACTGTTGCTTCTTTTTACTCTTACACCTGTTTTTTGATAATTCAATAAAATGAGAACAGCAGAGGTACTTTTTTGATCTTTCTACAGACATTCCAATTGGTGTTAAGAATATTTTGAGCCTGTCATAAGGTTTATGTCTTTTTTTTTTCTAGCTGTCTTGTTTTAAAAGTATAATTTTCTTTTAATTGCATCTTTACATGGCAGCATTTTGTTCTTGAACTTCTTATCTAAAGCAGTGTGTGGTTCCGGAAATTCCCTGACTTTTTGGAAGAAATCACCAAAGTTGAATTTATTAGGATGATACCAAACCTTTAGTTTACTTACTAGTATTATTATAATACATGCATTTTTCTATTTTAATCTTTCTTCTATTGCATTAGCTCTGTTTGAAAGTATTATATCTATATATATATATATATATATCTATATATTATATTTTGTTGAAGTTCTGTATCAGAATTTTGATCAACATAAATGGTTACTACCACTTTATGCAAATTAAAATAAGACTCACTATCTTACTTGCACTAGCCATGGTAGTGAACAGATTTTTGAGAGAGAAACTGTAAACCTAGAAGTGTATGTGCAGTTTGTCTTTCATGAAGGTACATAGGCTTTATTTAAATATGCAGGAAGATCTACCTCAAGCTTAGTTTTGCTAGACTGCTTTGGAACTTCACACAGTGCTGTTTCATCTTGACTAATCTAAATAATTTCCTGCCATCAGCGTTTTTTCTGTCTCCTCTAGGTGTAAGGAACAGTGTCTCAGTACAGCTCCCCAGTGCACACGGCTGTTAACTTCTTTCTGTGCTGAGAGTCTGCCATTTATTAATTCTCCTTTCTTCCTACCTGTTGGCTGACTTTCAGGCTATGACAGGACTTTACTACTCACTCTGCGGTTACCAGGGTTGTGTTGTGTTTTGTTTTGTTTGTTTTTTAAACAGCCTCTTATGTAGGACATGTAACCTATATTTAGGGCTGCATCCTTGCCTACTGTTATCTTAACTTTCTCAAAGAGTTCTAACTGTGAAGGGAGGCTATATTTCATTTGTAAGGGCTGTACTTCTTTTCATCCCTGTAATGCTCATCAAAATGCTTTATCTCTCCATGTAGATTCAACCTTACAATCCTGAACATCCAGATATCTGTTACTTTTAAGTTCTGCTACAGCCTGCCCTTCAATAAAAGAGGGTTTTAGCAGACAACCGTAATTCAGGTTGATGGTGTGTGGTAATGAATGATGAAACTATATATTTTCCAGTTAAATTGTAGCACTGGTGTCCTCTTATTCTGATGCCTACCAGCAAAGAAAGTGAAATTATATCTACATAGGTTTAGAGTTTTTTTCAGTTATGTTATTTTGTAAAGCATATACATTTTGTTACTGAAAATTGCACCCTGAAAGTAATTTACAGGATTTTAGACTTCTTGAATAAAAAAACCCCTCTTCTTCCTATACACCATATTTAATTTAGCATATTAGAAACTGTGTTATAGTTTAGTTTATTAATTGGTGTTATTACAGTGTTTCTTTCATGCAGTATTTCTCTTCTATGGTATCATCCATTTGCCTTTGAATTTATTTTCTCAGTTTTTCACTCCTTTCAACAGTTAACGTAGTTGCTATTTTTTATTTTGGGTTCATTGCCCCATTTCACACTTTCTCCTGATTCTCTCAAATGTGAGAGCTAAGTAAGCTGTTTCCTTGTTTTAGCTGAGTTGCAATTTATGGAAAGAAAAACTTTTCTGTTTGGCAGCAAACATAGATGTAATAAGTTTTATAGCTGTCGTGTAGGAAAGCAAAGCTGGATTTATCTGTCTATAACATTTCGGGGCATTGCCTCTGTCAGTTGAAATTTAAAACCATCAAAATTCTGTCTTCAGTCTATTCTAATGTAATGTAAACTTCCACATTGGTGGGTTCATGAACAAGAGCTTTGCTATTATGAGATTTTTATGCATGGTAGACTAAATGTTGCCATATGCAAACTCCTTACTAGTTTAATATTTAGAAATTTTGATTATTTTGGGGTAGGCTATTGGTATTTTAAAGCATGATGCATGTGTTGCATGCTTGAATTTCTCATCTGATGTTACTGAGGTTATAAACTTTTTGAATTGAGAAAAAAGATCATTCGGATGAATGGAAGATCGTCTGTAACAAGATCAGGTGCTGCTGTACTTGGGTGTATCCTTGTATTGAATTATTTAAATAAACTATGGCACTGATTGCATGCGCGCGCGCGTGTGTATATGGGGATATGAATGTGTGGGTAACTTGAAGCTTGGTGTTTTGTTTTTTTTTTTAGAAAAGTACTTTAAAAGCAGAAGAAAAATTATTTTATACTAAATGTTATAATGGATTCCTCCCTGAAGAGTGTGGGGTAAAATAGCTTTGGGGGGTGGAGTGGAGGGGGTTCAGTTCTATTTATAACCTAGTAATAAATTTCAGTGTCAGCCTTCCCAGAAGGCTACTGTGAAGACCTTGTCCTTTGGCTTTATTTGCTTCATTCTTTATAGCATCTGTTCCTTTGGGAAATACTTAGGTAATACCATTTATTTAGAGTGTGTGAGGCAACAAAGTAATTCATGGCAGATTGCTTTGATTGATAATGAGTGCTGCTACTTTTCATCTTGTTATACTGTTTGCAGTGAGGTAGAGATACATAGCAGTTCATTTACATGGGAATTAATGTCTAAATGTCTTAAAGCTTGAAGTTGTTCCTTATCACCCTCCCTTGCCTCCTCCAAGCTGAGGTACCACATTTAGCTGAAGTACGCAACCTTCCCAACAACTATGAGGAAAATAAAGAGGTCTGTTGTCACTTGTACTTGCTCCGGAGTTGTGGAGGGTTCCAGTTAAGAACAGACTTTGTTGTGTGGCATCTAATGTGATTGCACCCAAGAGAAAGACCTTGTGCTGATTAGGGCAAACCAAATTCCTTACTTTTTTCTGACATGTTATGCTGCTCTTCAGCAGTCAAAAGTGACAGACTGCCATCTTCGTCCTGTGAGTGCAGTCAAGAATGGGGCTCACCTTGGGGGTGAGCTGATGGCTGCAGGGTGCTTGTTCAGGTAGGTACATGGAAGATGTAGATGTTATATGTTGATGCTTCCAAATGCTCCTTCAGAAGATGTAAAGCTAGAGAAAGGTTGTGTAAGTTATTTCTTCCCCATTATGGTTGGAGCCTAGCAGCAGGTTGAGAAACTCTGTGGATGTGCAGATACCGAGCATGAGAATGATCAGTCTGGGCTACGAGGTCATTCTGGACAGGCACATCCTCACTGTTTGAGATGCGGAAGTGTTTTTAATTCTTGTGTTTTGGTCAGCAGAATTACAAACAAACCAGTTTCTCTCACCTTCTTCCTTTATTGAAGACTTGATTCATGGTTCCTGGTTTTTTTCCTCCCTCACCTTTTATAAATTGGTGGTAGCAGGGAAAGGTGGACATGCAGGTCTTTACGATTGTCCAGACAGTCCTTGTTGAAGGAAGATAATTGGGTGTATGTGGCTCAAAGCAAGTGGTGACATATCTTGAACTGGGGACATGTGTGCTGGGGGGTGGCACAGTGCTTCTTTGAATTGTGTGGCTGTTAAAAGCTTCCAGAATGGGCATGCTTTCTGTATAGTGCTTTTCTGCTGTTGTTCACTTGCTGTTGCTGTAAAATTTGCTTCATAATTTTATTTCTGCTGGAAGTTCTCAATAGTATATGTTCATTCAGACCTAAATCATCCTGTCTTTCTGGCCAAAAAGTAATTCTGTATTGTCATAATAATAATAAAAAAAGCATTGTAGTCATCTGGGTCATTTTTTAGAGGATGACATCTTAGAGGTCACGGCAGGCAAAGAGCTGGCTGCTGTATTGATTTGGAATGCACAGAGTATTTCTTGAAGGCTGGAAGTCATTACTTTTACAGATCTGTTATGTCTTATGTGCTCAGCATAAGCTTACTCTTTTGGCCTTTGCTACATGCTCTCCTGCTGTGGTCCAAGTGTTTCAGACACAGCCTTGCTTCCACCTTGTGTCACACAGCTGATTCACAGATCTGTGACCTTTCACTGATCTACTGGTGTAGTCCAGAAATGTGGGAGGGACAGAGGGGCTCTGTTACTCTTTGGAAAGTGTGTTAAAAAGCCAGACTTCCAGTACCAGCTTCATAAAGTAGGCATTCCCTTTCAAAGGGTCTAATTTGCCTTTGGCAGAACAGCCTCACAACTCTGCATGGGCTGTGGTGGGAACCCATGCATAAATGCATGTTTTTTGTGTGAATAGATGCCTTTTTCCCTGGATGCTGCTTCCATGGAATGATATGTTAGCCTTTTACATGAGACTTCCAAGAACTGGGGACATTTGCTTTTGTATAAAATCATTTGGGTAAAAGTCCTTTTGAGCTAATATGGGGAGGAATTGAACAAAGATGCCTTTGCTGCTTATTCAGAAATTACTGAGCTGCCACTTCTTCCGTAGTCTGAATAGAGAGGTAGGGAATAAACTTCATAGAAAGTTGAGAAAACAAAGTAGGAATTTTCAGGAGTGTAACCAGTGTAATTCAAGCTGATTAATCAAAAAAATTATGTGAAATTAAGGGTGCTAGTACTGATAGCTTTTGCTTGCAATTGTAGATTGGTAAACTATGCTGTTATCTGTATACACTCTGTATTGCTTTCCATACTTTTCATTTTGTTAACTGGATAGCCTTTGCTTTCCTCCACCTGCTGCTTTTTTCAGACAGTCTTTGAATGTCATGAGAAATGCATACATCTTGTTTTCGTGCTTGAAAAGATTTTCATGTGCCATCTCACTTGAGGTGACATAAAAATGCTACTGGTTTGGTAATTGTAGACTTCTAGTTATTTCAAGTGTGTGGTGAAACATGAACATTTCACACAGTCGTCATTGAAAGGGACCAAAAAGATTTGGTTTTTTTTTAAAGAAAAGTCATGTTTTGGTATTATAAGTAATGTACAATCCATTATTTACAAATAAAGTGGGAATATATGAAATATATGTGTGAATAAAAAATTCTGTACATACAGAGTAGACTGTGGGTATATATGCTCAGTAGCAACCACTTCCAAACTTCTATCAAGTGTACCAGATTTTAAAAAAATTCATGGCTAACATGAGTGATATTTTGTTATTGTATTGGTCATAGTCATAAGCACGGAGCAGCAACTCTTGCACTACATGTGGTATTTTTAAAGCCTATAAATTACTGTATGTGCTACGAGGACACAAGAAGTCTTTGAAAGGAGTATTTGGTATGAAATGTGATTGTTTGCAAATCCAACTGATTCATTGCTGAACTTCCATTTTTCATGTTGCTAGGCTATTCGGAAAAAAAACCAGATTTTTCTGAAACTAATTCATTGACAAAATCACATTTTCAGTGGAGTAAGATCCAGATATGCACTTCCATGTAATCTTAACTCTTTTACATGACTTTTCAATTTGTCTGCCCTGAAATGTTGTTCAATGGAAATATTAGCACTTAATATTTTTCTTCTAGGGCTACTATGTTTGCTTACATAATAATTTTATTTCTCTCCATCCACAACAGAATAAAGAAAATTCCCAGGTGGAATCCTCTACAGGGATGAGTGCCTTCAGTGCAGAGCTTGAGTGGAAGCCCAGACACTGAGCTGGTGTTCTTCTTTTCAACAGGAGAAAAATATGTAGTGTCTTAGCAGTATTACTTGTACTCTTCGTGTTATTGATGTTATCCCTCTGCATTCCATCAAACTAATGTTTTTGAATGAAAATAGATGAAGGAAAAAGGAAGGGCTATTTGTAATTATTTTCATTTGTCAAGTTAGTGCTTGTTCTGTCTTTACTTCTTGCATTTGAAACTGAGTTCTCCGTCCTACATCATTATAGCATTTGAGCTCCTCACAGTCTTTGTAGTGCTCATCATTGCAGCACAGTAAATAATTTTTTTAAATTGCTTTTCTACAGAGAAGTAAATGCAAGTCAAGAAGTTTTTTAAAGTTACATCTTAAAGAATTTCTCTGTGTATTTCAGTGTTTTCAGTGGGCATTAAAATTCTGGTAATCTGAGTTTTGTTCACTACCAAGCCTAGAGCTGCATCTCCTTTGCTTGATGTGAGCACGGCAAATGGTAATGGTAGGTACCAGGCCTCTAAGAAGTGTTTCATTAAACCACAGAGGTAATGTGTTTGGCAAAGCCAGCTACAAGTGCTCCTCCAGATTGGGAGGTTTCTGTTGGTGTTCAGGACTTGGAGACATAATTTCCTCCTCTTCCAGATGGTTCACTGTGATTTGAAGCTGCAGCAATCAGCTGATGTTAAGGGACAACCTTATTACCCATCTCCCTAACAAAATGTACAGCATGTATCATTTAAGCAGTGAACTGGCACCAAATTATGTAGTTTTACTGTTCGTGACAGAACTGTGATTAATAAAATCTGACTCCAAGTGAGCAATTCTGCCCCTAGGCAGAACTGTAATTAGATATTTTAAAGAATCATGGTATTTTTTTTACAATACAATAATTACAATAACAACAATGTGTTGTTATTGTGATTATTGTATTTCTGGTCTTCAGTTTTCACTCTTGCATTCAAGAATTCTGAAGATCTGAAAACTTGCATTAAACTGTAGAGAAAGGAAACATTACTACACTGTTGTGTGATAAAGTGTTGCTTACATTGTTCTTTGTATTTGCAACTCACAAGGGTTTTATTTATCCCCTCTGGTTACTTGCTGCTTTATTCCATGCCTGTTGTTGATATTTTTAAAAGGAAACTGAGAGTGAAGTAAAAATTGACTGAAGGATGGATAAACTGCTTCAATAAATGAGTCTGAAGATTTTTGACATGTCTGTTTGGGGCAGATCTTGCAAAAAGCTTGGGACAAGTACACTATACCACTGCAACTATCAGGATCATTAATCAACTTTAATTAAAAAAAATCCAAAAAACAAAATGTGCATGAAAAGCCATGGATTCTGTAGAAATTTAAAAATAATTTAAAAACCCCCAGTATTGTAAAGTGGATTTATTTTTAGCTTGAAAACAGAAAAACATCACAGAACAACTAGCTTTTGGAGTTCTAATATATCCAATTTTTCAAGTATTTTGTTTTCATTTGGAATAACAGTGAAAAGTAGTGTACTGTAGTATTGGGGGGAGTACTCTAGCTATAGTATTCTAGGAGTGGTCTAATTGCCATTACACTATGATAATCACTCTTTATTCTCCAATTGTGTAAATTAGCAATCTATTAATCTTCTTCTAAAGGGAAATCTTACTCTGCAAATGAAACAGGTTATATTCAGTGCTGATATTTGCCACTTTTGACCCTCCATCCTAGCTGTGGTTAATAGTGTTCTTTGTGACAGACTATGATTTGTACATAAATGTGAGAAGGAGACTTGGACGTACCAATAAAATGGGTGCTGTCAGATGTGGTGGACAAATTTAGGCTGTGGAAATAGCACTGCAGTAGTAGGTAGCGGTGTGTGTGGCCTGTCTGAGTGATGATGGCAGGGCCCAGCATATGTTCAGGTGTCTTTTCAGGTATGGGCCCCTAAACAAACTTCTGGTGACTGCTATTGCCTTCTGTGAATATAAAACTCACTAGTGGTCAAAGTTGCTGGTAGACTCTTAAGAACTGAAATGATGTTCTGAAATGAAGTCATGACTCTTTTAATGTTAGTGTTGAAGCCAAGCATCTGGAACTAGAGATTTAGGTGAAATGTGAATGCCAGGAAGCCATTTCTTGTTCATATTGCATCAAACTTCAACCTGCTGTAGTAGTACCAGACATTTGAACTCTAAAGTGTATAACTCTTCTGCATTTGAACTCTTCTGCAGAATATAGAAGGCCCTATTTGTGTTATCTGGAAGTAGTAGCAAAGAGAATTGAGCTGATTTCCTACTGATTTTGTGAGTGCATATTCAAAGTATGACATTTTTATTTTTTGATGTTGATTTGAAAATGTGAGCTGTTTAGTGTAGCTTCAGATCAGCTTGTTAAATGAAGCTCTTTATTACGCAGCTGTGAGAAGTTTAAATTTAGGTATGTTTCTGCACAGACTTCCAGTACATTTTCTGATCTCTCTGCTGGAGACATGATGGAAAAGATCAGTAATACTTCTCTATATGCCTACATAGAACAATTTGAAGGTTTTCAGTTTCCACAAGTATTAATAGAAATCTTTATTTGTTGTTCCAGTTGCAGGTGCTCATCTTGAGTTCTGTGTGCGGTTCTGGGCATCACAACATAAGAATATAAAGTTATTAGAGAGCATCCAAAGGCAGGTCACAGGAATAGTGAAGGGTCTGGAGGGGAAGTTGTGTGAGTTGTATGAGGAGCAGCTGTGGTCACTTGGTTTATTCAGCCTGGAGAAGAGGAGACTGTGGGGGAGACCTCATTGTGGTCTACAGATTTCTCATGCAGGGGCTGACACTGATCTCTTTTCTGTGGTGATCATGACAGGACTCCAGGGAATGACATGAAGCTTTGTCAGGAGACTTTTAGTTCTGATGTTGGGAAAAGTTTGTTTCCCCAGGGGTTTAGTCAAGCACTGTAAGGTGCTCTCCAGGGAGGTAGTCAGAGTACCAAGCCTGACAGAGTTCAAAAAACACTTGGACAGTGCTCTCAGGAGCATGGTGTAATTTTTGGAGTTGTGTTGGGCAGGGCCAGGAGCTGGACTCAGTGATCCTTGTGATTCTCTTTCAACTCAGAATATTCTATGTATTGCAGTAGTTAGATTTGCATATCTATCCTTATTTCACCTGGTTTTAGTAGCCCATGTAAATTTTAATTGAATTGCCAGTTACGGTTAAACATGAGAGTGGGAGACTATTTAATATTGGAATAGAATAAATTCTCCTGTTAGAGGGTTAAATTTTTTTTTGTAAATAAGGTGTAATAAAATGGGATGTTTAACCTCTCTGTTGGGAAGCATAGCTGGGTGGAGGATGACTGACAAGATGGAACACAGTGTATAAAAACGTTGGCCCTTTCTTGCAAACTCATTTCTTCTGTTGAGGAATTGGCAATGCTGTCCAAAAGTGATGTTTTTCTCCAACTGTACAGTTTAATGCAAGGTTGATAAATACTCTTCTTGATTTCATTCCTTGAATAGATAAAGGAATCTATTTCTTGCATTGGTAATGGTTACGTAGGCTGTATATAGCTGGTAGATGCTATAGCATGTGTATTTATTTCAGGTGGCCTTTCACACCTTAAAACCCAGGCATTTTTACAGCACAGGTGAAAACCAATCAACATCATATTATCGTTAGAAACTGGTGGGGAGGAAGGAGAAGATATTATGGAGCTGTTAAGGGAACTTCTTTTTCTACTGCAATGAATTTTTCAGGTAATGAAGATACTAGCTGCTTCTTGTTACTCAGCTAATAAATGTTGACCTCTACAGCATGATTCAAAGTTCATAGTAGTTAGTGCACCCTAATTGTCTTCTATGACTTCTTGGGTTGCAGCAGCCAAAAAGGCACTCAGTTCTTGTCCTTTCATTTGGGAACTGGGATTTTGTGGGGGCTTCCTGTTCCTGTCAGGTGACTGCTCTGAGTTGACTTCATTCAGAATTGATTACAGAAAAAAGCTGAAGCTGTCTGTGCTTTTAGTGTGCTTGTCAGGACCTACTAGTGTGTTTGCCAGGCTTTTTATAGATAGTCTGTGAACTTCAAAAATATAAAATGCTTACATTCAGTATGATGAATGGGGTTTAACTGAACTACTCTTATTAACTGGATACCTGTAGTATTTATGTAGTATTTTACACTTTTGAAGTGCTATATTAACATGAATTAATTTTCAAAATACCCCTGTACCATAGTGTAGATGAGAAACTTGGTGTCTGTATACCCATCAGCAGTACTGAGAATGTCCCCATAAGGCTATTAAAAAATGACTAAACAAAGATGTTATAAATTAAAAACCTGTTTTATTTAGCTTAATGTAATTTGCTAACTCTAACTTTTGTTCATAAAGAACAGTACATGACTGTGCTTGCTCTTAAGACTCTTGGCTCTCCTGGGTATAATGGGACAGTAGTATGCAAGAAACAATGCCATGTTTCTTTGCTTCCTCCCCCCTAAATGATGCTGATTGGTTTCTGCATAAATATATTTATTGTGTTTGTAGTGCCTAGAGAGGGACATAGTGAGGTGTGAAGTTTATACATACATTAAAAAAACATAAAACAGAACTGTGCTTGATGTTAAATCTGTTGATGTAATCGGGGAAAAAGAGAGAGTGCATATTCACAAGAGCTCACAGTCAGATGTAAAAGTTTTCTGACCTGCTTTTAGGAGCAAGATTTTAGAACTTGCTGTGAAGACATTTTTAGCCAGACTGTTAAGAAGTGACATAATCCAAAAAGGCAGATTGTTTGAAATTTTGATCACTTGCTTAATAGAGTGTTTAAGTTCTTAAGACTGATCGCTGCATTTTAAATTAACACTTGGTCAGAGAGGGAAGAACCTCTAGCCCTCAGTCCAGCTAATCAACATGGAAAAAAAAATATTCCCTGTAAATTGATAAATTTCTAGATTATTGTGGAATTTAAAAGGAAGTTATTTAGGAAAAAAAAGTTGTCCCAAACTTTCATTGGATGGAGTTTTTGTTTCTGATAAAGACCATTATATATTTGGACAATTTAATGGGTTTGTATTAAAATGCCATTTATTTAGTATTTGGGAGTAATTGTATTATTTACTGTGTAACATTTTTTCCCTCCAGTGTGGTTTAGTAATCCTACATTCTTAAATGGAAATGGGAGAATATAGAAGACAAGGAAAAAAAAAGCTGGAGGAGAGGGAAATGTCTTCTAATCTGATGTAGACCTGAAGAAGTATTAAAAGGTTTAACTAGAGCAGAGTAGGTCTGAAGTCTTATGGCAGAAAAATACCTGAGTCTCAGAAACCACAGTTCTTGAAAATGTGTAAAGCCAGTTTGCCATTATAGTATTGAATATTTTTGTGCATGAAAGCACACTTATAAGAAGAAAATTTACTTAATGTTAGATTCCTGCTGCTGCTGTAATTTTCTTCTTTTAGATTATCTTTGTTTAGCTAGATGAGTCTTACAAAAGGAAAATTAGTCAATAATGCATCAGTCATGTAGAAATAGTTCTTTGCAGAAATACTTGTTTTGGAGTACCTGAGCTTTTATTTATACTAACCACTTTACCCCAGGAGCAGAAGAGCTTTCAGATACCTAATTGTTTGGACTTGTCTCCTGAACACTGTTTTCCAGTGGCTGTTAAGTTATTGTACCTTTTCCTAGAAGTCGTGGAATTACAGAATCCTTTAGGCTGAAAAAATTCTCTAAGATCATGGAGTTCAAGACCATCACTAAATCATATCCTTAAGTGCCACATCTGCATGGAAATTTGATCTAGGAAATTGGTGAATATTTTAGTTGTTTGGATTAAAAAAGAAATAATCCCCAGCAAGTTATTTTTCTGTAAAACAAGATGTGATTTACTCTTAGGAAGAAGTTAGCAGCTTAGACAGTGTTAATGGCAAAACAAGGAGATGTAATTTTGCATCATAACATCCCTGTGGCAGTGAATTTTGAAGTTCAAAAAGTGGTTTCTGTCGTCTGACCATAACCACACTTCCAAAAGGGCCGAGTGGCTGCTTAAAAATAAACCAGATCAGCTTTATTGAGGGTGTTGAAAAGTGGTGTTCTCTGTCTTTATGATTCTACTGATTATGTCACTTTTACTACTACTGGCCTGCGGAACAGGTACTGTCATGGAAGGCTCAGCTGGTTCATACATCAGAGAATTGCTAATTAAGTTTCAGCTGCCAAATTCTGCCTGCAAATTAGAAGCATAGAACAGTTTCACCTTGTTTATGTGGCTATTTAATATTCTGCTTTCCCTTTTAATTTCTAATGAAGCTCCTTGCTCCTCCAAAGCCTTACTCTTGTTCTTATGTTCAACTCAAACTGATTGTCCTGTTCATTAATTTTCAGTGTTACTGTTTTGAGCACAATAAATGTACACCTATGCATGTCTTCTTGTGATCTGTGATGTTTAACACTGCATTATATAAATGTCACTGCAGTTGTAATTAGTCCACCAAACTTTACTCCTAAATCGAAGGCCATATAGGCTTCAGAGTGGAACAGTTTGATTTGCAGAACCCTGGTTGATTTTGTAGATCTAACAGCTGGAGATAGGTAACTTATTTTTGTGAGCACATTGATCTGGATTAGAAGGCTATAAACCTAGAACCAGTCAGTTGTTTTTACAGTTGCTATTCCAAGAGACAGTGGTCTTTCATTTCTGGTCAAATTGCATAGAATTAAAGAATTGTAGCAGATGAGGGAATATGTCTGTGTGCAATTCCTCTGTTTTATGAATGGGAACTATGATTGTAGCCATCAGTGTGGATTAGAGCTTCCATTCTGTAGCAGAAAACATGCTATGCCTGAAGACTTGGAAAGGGGGCATGAAGGGAGTTGTCATCGATGAGTAGCTGTGAGTTTGTAGAACATGGATTGCTCGAGGCAGTTGTTCATTTTGTGCGTAATTTCTGTCCCTACTGTTCTCCAGCATGGGAAAACCTGAAGGATGGAAAGAACAGGGTAACTATGTTAGACTACTTTTAACACTGGTATTCTTAGGACTGGAATCCAATGATTTCAAGAGAGAAATAGGAGCAGACAGAAACTGGCTTCTCTGAATTCTGCTTCTAGCTAAGAGCCTTGCAGTTGCTTCCCATATTGTCTTTCCTTCTCTCAAATTAATTATGAATTTGATGAAGAGAATGGATGAAATTTGAGTGATTATTTCTGTGATCAGGGATGCTATTTCACTGCTCAAGAAAGGGGGTGGTACGAAGCAGTGGCAGGATTTTGCCCTACTCCAGCCTGATGGGAACACTTAAGACTCGTTGCCTATGTACTGTTCTCTAAAAATAGGATGTACCACCAGAAGGACTGTAACAGAAATCTTCTCCCACTTTCCCTCCCTTGCCTCAGCTAATAAAATGAGAACCAAAGTGGTGCTTGGTAGCTGCTCTCTGTTCAGAAGAACTAAAAGGACCTGGATTTAGGAAATCAGTTGCAATGCAATAAGGATTTCACTTTTATATGAGGAACTTCTTAATTAATCATAATAAACTCTACAATATTACAATACGAAGCTTTGAGTCTTCCTCACTGTAAATCTGTACCTGTAAAAAAGGTTCAAATGTTATTACTGGTAAGTGTGTTGTTCTTTCTGAGTTGTTGCAGCTTCTCTACTGCAATATTTTTGGCTATATTCAAAGAACAGTTATCCACTTAAGCCAGGTTTTTTAATATTAATGCTAAGACACTGAAATGGCCTTGAAATATGTACCAAAAATACTTTTACAATGTTGTATTTAGAGAGAGATCTTTGTGTATTTGTACGGGTTTCAAAAGTGATGGGGATACATGCCAATATTTGAATACCTCATTTATTTGAATAATTTTTTTTATTTTTCCTATAAAATCACTCTCCTAAACCCAAGGAGTAATTTGTGTATATCAACACCTAAGATGAGTTCGCTTTGTCTTCTTTCCAGTCATAGATATCTGTGGGTATATATTTGGACCTGATCTGAATGGCAGACATGAAAAGGGCTCTGCACTTACAAGTTCATTTGTAAAGGAGTTTTTACATCACAGTGAAGTTTTATTTCTCACAATTTAAAAAAACCTCCAACAATTCTAGTAGCAAAAACCCCAGAAACCTAGAACTAAAAAGCCTAATTATAGTAAATTGAAAAGGTTTTCTGTAAAAGCTAATGGCAGTGATTTGCATAAATTCTTATTAAGGTGAATGTTTTCTTCAAGATCCATTAAACAAGCTTTAATCAGTTGAGCTTGAAAAACATCACCATGAAACTTCAGTTTAAAAGTAATTACACAGCATCTGCTTAAGTTCTGAAAAATTACAAAAATATATCTAAGAGACATCTGTGTCCTTAACAGGGTAAGAAGCCGTGTAATAAATTCTGAGAGGAAAGGTGGATTGTTTTTACTGGCTTTAAGTTAGTTCCACAAAGGCAAAACATGACTGGTGGGAAGGAAGCCAGTGGGGTGTCATATCAGAGTGAAGAATCCGCAAACTACTTTTTGTGCTATTTTGATGAAGATAACATAATAAAATGCAGGTATGCTGCAAGAATCAGCACTTACCACCTCTGCCTTATGTGGTGAATACCCTACTCCAGGTTTGGCTTTTTTTTTTTAATTATTTTTTTTCCCCTTCCCTTTTGAACAGTTAAGTTGAACTGGCCATTAAAACATGTACTGATGTATGCAACCTAAACATTTGTGTATGTTTCTATCCTGTTTTAGTTTTCAGCATTAAGTCAGATGCAATCTTTCAGATTACAGGTGCTAACTGGTTAGTTTCATTGTCTTTAGCTTGTTTAATTAACAACTTTCCTTTCTGAGTTAATCCATTTGATATTAAGAGCTGTGTGGAATTCAGTTTGGAGAAACCACTATCTTTTTTTTTAGCAATCTTTTGGATGCCAGGAAAGGCGGAGTTTCAGGAACTCAGAGTGTCTGCTGTTTTTGGCAACACTTTCTTATCTTTATTTAAGGCCATAAAGAAAAAAAACAATTAAAAAAAAGTTGCTCTAATAATAGTCAGACTAATAATAATAAATCAGTTTTATTAATTGATATTTAATATTACTGAAAGTTGCACTGAAGCTCTTTTGAATCCTTTCTTTGGCATTTAGTAAGAAGTCAGGCAGAAGTCAAATTGAAACTTTAGATGCAGGCACTGTGAACTATCTAAAACAGCAGTTCCTCAATTGCAGTGTATGCCATACTTGTATAATTGATGGCACACTGTTCAAAGTGGTAATTGGCCTGGCTGGAGCTGGTACTGCTGGAATTGGTACCTGCCAACCTTTATTATGGTACCTGTTCAAAGAAACAATCATCACAATTTTGTCCTATTCTAGTACGTTTTCCTTGCTGCTTTCTTTTGTTTGATGACTTTTCTTTACAGTCTGAAATACAGACACGAGACATGTATTCTAGAATGGATGACTGCTGTTAGGAAGTACTAAAAACCTTACTCTCTTTATTTGGGTCAATATGACACTTGTTGCTTTTGAGAGATACCTTTTATGGTAGATAGCAGTATTACCAGCAAGAAAACAGAGCAGTAAGCATAGCTTTTGTTATGTGTGATAACAAGTTTGACACGTCTTTCTTCTTGCTCATCATTTGGCATAGCTTTTTTTCCTTGGGAGTTTCTCTTATTTGAGATATCTCAGCTGTAAAGGTTGAAGTAAGATAGTCTGATGTTTTCTTGTACTATGGCAACTCCCTTAATTAAAAATTACCAAAAAGTTTGAAGCTTCTGGATGAAAGAGTAATTAATGGTTACTTTTGGGACTCTGGAGCCCAGAATGTGAAAATGATTGTATATTTCTTCAGTTAGGAGGGTGCCCCTAGGACTACTGTTATTTGTGAATGTTCAAATATTAATTTGTTTTTGATTTCCCTACATTGTGATGTTCCTGATAATACAAGTTAGCTGTTGCAACTTCTTTTTGTGACTCTGGAGAAGAAAGGGAAAAAAGTTTATTTTATTTATTAAAAAACCCCAAACAACAGAAAAACAAATCCAGAAAAACTCAGTATGGTGGCCTGAATTACTTTCTTTGTTTTGTGATAATTATCACCATTATTTCTTATTTTATTATATTGGACAGTTTGTGTATTTCTTTTGGCCGTATAAGGGCATTTAGGTTCTTTATTCTGCTGTTGTAATTAAACCATACCCAAAATGTTGCCTGGCTCATCTGTAGAGGAATATAAACATTAAAACATCTCCAGATAAACTCTGTTGTGTTGTTTTTCCCTGTTGCTTCAATTTTCAGTGATTTTACATCATGTTTAAGGAGCTGCTGTCCCAAGGATAACTGGTTGATTCAGTTGGTTCAGCTCCTTTAAATGTTATGGGAGGTCTGTAAGTGATGGGTGGCCCCAAACCCTAAGTCACCATTCTATTCAAATACACACACAAAGAAAGTACGTGCAAGATCTTTAACTCTTACAGGAGCTTTGCTTTGTGCCATGCTTCTGACTTAATGGAACGACTGATTTTAGGGTTGCTTGGGGCCATAACCACAAATAAGCGTATGTACCTCTGATGTCATTGAAGCCAATTTTATTATTTTCAGACTTACTAGAAGTAAGTCACCTGGCTTGATTTATACATAAAATTGCAGAATATCATCCTACAGAAGGGCTGTTTAATTAGAAACTTTCACCTGTTTTGTTGCCCTGTAATATTAACAACTGCTTGCATCTCTAGAAATACTGTTTTATTTTTCTTAAAAGTTGATGTTAAGCATTCACTGTAAGGCTGGGATTTAAGTTGAATGTCTTCATTGAAGTAAGTGAAATAAGGCTCATATTCAGCACTGCTGCAGTTTCCCATTAGTCTGCTGTAGTGGTGGGACTTCCATCTTCCAGTGAGTTTGAAAACATGATTATGAGCTTCTGTGTTTCCTATGGACTGCCAGTACCTCTTATGAGCCAGAAGCTACCTCTGTTCCACAATAACATCTGTTTCTAGATGCTTTTGTCCTAAAAGACTAAGATAAAGAAGGAACTATAAGGGGCAATGAAGTTGATTTGAATGAGGTGTTTATGACTGATTGCATTCATCATCTAGGTAATTTTTTCTAAAATAGTTGGATAGCATTGTCTTACTGTCTCTGTATTTCTTCAGATTGCCTTAAAAGATCATGGCAGCCTGCACTGAAATCTTCATAGGCCTTTGCTGCCACTTTGTCTTAGTGGATGGTATAAATGGTTTACATAGCTGTAATTATTTATTGGCTATGTCACAATTATTATCTCAGTGTCTTTCTATGTACCACAGCATGTTTGGAACTTGGGAAATTTATGATGCATACACAGCACTGTATTATTCCAAACAACTAATTTCCTGTGGTAAGAAATAAATCTCAAATTCCTGATTATTTTGCAGTAAGATCAATGTAGAGCCCCAGAAAGAGAAGCAAGTCTGTAGAGCAGAAACTGCTTATTCCTTATGCTATTCTAGGTGGATTTTATTATGCAGAAATAATACATCCTGGTGTTTTATATGGCCTAACAAACTATAATTTTCTTCATTAAGCTTTCAGTGGCTTACGTTGCCAGGGAAGACAGTAAATAGAGCTCCTGAACTCTGAAGAGGTAACCTTCCCCTAGCTTTGTAGGTAGTAGACACTTGCTTAGTTTATGTAAAGATTCAAATGGACCATTGCTCTTTGGATAAAAAAAGACATCACATTGCTCTTTCCTAAATGGTAAAACATGTGTTTTATATATCATCATATATCATACATCATTGTATATCATACCATATGTCTTCATGCCCTAGCAGAAAAGAATCTCAGTTCAAGCTCAGACATGTGAATTTGAAGCTACTTCTCTCCAAGGTGAAATTCTACATTTCTCATCTTCTCGCATATGGATAGAAGATACCTGAAGAAAATTTGTTTGCCTTGTCAACAAACACAACAACACAGTACTCACAGTTTTTTTCTTTTTGAAGGCTGAAAGTGCCAACTGACCTCTCCAAGGCAGCCTGTTCTCTGATTTGTTTGGGTCAGCTTCATTGCACTGAGTTGCCTGTTTTTCTCCTAATCTACCTGTGTTTTTTGTGGCATGTTTGAAGTTTCTTTGTACTGTGATCTCAAGCAGTCTTCCTGCTTTGGCAAGAGGAGCAAAATTATTACTGTTCTCTGGCAGTGCTGGAATTTTGAAAGATAACGTACAATTTCTGTTGTGATAAAATGCTACATGAACTGTGCTCTCACAGACCATTTTTTTTAATGAAGACTACTGATAGAAGCAAACTACTTTCTTTTTAAAGGTTTCGTAAACCTTTGTGTGTGATCCACTTTCCTCTATGGGTCTCTCCTGGCAGAACTTACAGCTGTTGTTGTCTAAAGGCCAGTGTTATGAAATACCATAACCTTTTGTGTCACTTGGGTTTTTCATCTGCTAGGAAAAAATGCAGTCCTCTGTTGTGCTGCTGTCAGGGGTGGTTGTACTTTAATGTTAGAGTGGGCAGTTATGTCTAGCAGTTAAATATTGGTTTGATCTTCAGGAGATTCTTCAGACAGATTATAGAAGATATTATTCAGATTTATAGAAGGATACTACTTTGGAAAGTTAAAGCTGCTTGGGAGAAAAAAAAAAACCCAAAAGCACAGAAATCACTAGTGGAGAAGAGTGCAAGTGCTTGGCTAGCATAGAACTGGAGAGACTTGAAAATCTGGCATGTTTCAGTTCAGAGCTCCCTGCTTTTGTAGTTCAGCTTGACTTAGCTCTTGTTTTATTGTCAAGAAAGGTTGATCAGTTTTGTGATTCAGGAAATGGCTTCAGTTTACCTGAATTGGTATCTGAGATCCTTGCTAACTGCCTGCCTCCTGATAGCTGTTCTAAAACACAGAAAGGAATGGGGTTTAGTTGTTTTGTTTTTATGCTTGCAAGTCTAAAAAGTGTACAGGAAGGCTGTAAAAGCTTATGCCAATTGCAGTTGATTGAAAACCTACTGGTTTCAGTGACATAAAGTGCAGGTTATTCCAATACCAATGTGAACTAAAGCTAATATAGCAGAAATCAGGATTTGATCCTGTGTGTTCTGACAACATAATTCAACTAATTTGTCATTTCCTGCCTTTTTACCTCAATCTTTGACTGCATCCTGTAAAATCCTTAAGAGTATGCTTGATACAAACTTGCATATAATGGTAACTATAAAGCACATTTTTATTCCAAAATAACTGTGATTAATTGTCTTGATGTTACTCCCAAACTGTTGCCTACTAGCTGGGTGCTCTACCCAAGCAATTGAGAGAAAATAAAATTTATTTTAAACACTGCTATGGTTTCAGTTTCTAGTGTTTCACAATTGCTATGGCATGCCACAAAACTTGTTTTACTCTTGTGAATCCATGCATCTCTATAAACTGTTGAGGCACAAAGTGCCTTAATATTGATTGAAACAAATCAGTAAAAGTAATTTCAGCCTTTTAAAATAGGATTCACACTTTCCAAATGAACGGGTGCCATCTGCTCTGTTAAAGTATATTTTTGAAGGGCATCCCACAGTGCCCTCTGTAAAGATGTTGAAGAGTAGAAAAAGTGTAGTTCATTCATAGAATCATTAAGGTTTAAAAATATCTCCAGGATCATCCAGTCCAACCTTTGGTGAAATACCATCATGCCCACTAAACCTTACCACAGAGTGCTATGCCTACTTATTTGTTTAGTACTTCCAAGGATAATGACTTTACCACTTTGCTGGGGAGCCTGTTTCAAGGCTATGCTGAACAGTCTCTCTGTTCACTAGAAGTCATTACACATCTTCCCATGAACAAATATTGTTTTTAATTATCTGGGTTGTTTTACTTTTTTGTGAGAATTTAGTTTTCATAAAAATTGGTTTTGACTGAAATCTGTAGCAAGTTACATTTTTTCCCTGCTAAAAACATAAAATCATAACAATGCTTACAGGAATTTGTCTGACATGCCTGTGGCAAAGAATGAAGGTAAAGTCTAACTCCACCACAAATGCTTTCTTGGCAGATTTTAGGCCCTCTATATATTATGTAGGAATTTTGATTAATAGACATCTGAGAAAGAAAAGTGCTGCATTTTTTTTTTTCCTAATTTGGAATCCTCTGAGAAGATACTTAAAATATTTTGGTTGATTCACTGGTGAGTAAACTATCATCACAGAGAAATGTCAGCCTCAACTGTATGTTAATATTTCTTGCTGCTTTTTCCATCAAGTTAAGCTTGCTTTGCATTTTGTGTTTCCTCAAGACTATTTCACTGAAATGGCAGTACATCTCTTGGTTCATGATAGTGTAGCTGGACTTCATAGCTGACACAGAATAAATTTTGCTAATCCTCAGGGAGAATTCCCTTGCCCTCATTGTTATTTAATATCTGCCTTTGAATGGGATTATGACTACAGTCATCATTGACTGCATATCAGGCAAGTTGATAGCTAGGCTAGGAAGGTAGCAGTGACTTGAAAGACAAGTGGTATCTGTTTGCTTTCTTAGACCAGACTGATTTGAGGAAAGAAAAATTTTAAGCAGAAGTTGCTGTCTAAGAATGGTACCTTTTGTAGTGTACTAATATATTTGTGGGCAATCTTTTATGAACATACTTGAGCGGCTTGTGACGGCAGTTATACTAAAAATGGACAATACTGCAAAAAAATATGCAAGACTTAGAGTTTCTTGCCATACAAAATAGTCTTTTAAAGCCTTGGCATCAATATTTGTAAGATACCAAAACGGACTTAACCTAAATGGAAAATGCTTATTCTGTACAGTATTATTAAAAAACCCCAAAACCAAACAACCCACCCCGCAAAACTGCTAACATGATACCCTTTGGGTAGGAAAAGTGATACAGGGTGTACAATTGATGTGTGTCAGAACATTAGTTTTATGCATTTATGTATCTTATATTGAGGCTGGAGGGAAGGAAGAGGAGGCTTCTTGGAGACAGGAGAATTTTGGGCGACCACATGTCTGATAGTTTGTTGTGTGGCACAGTCTGTGCTTGCAATTCTGTACATAATAAAAGCCAAGGTGGGTCTGATTGTTCTCTGAATCACTTGATTCTTACAGTGAATAACATGAACATTATAAGGGATAGCTGAGTTTTTTTTGTGATTGGGGCTTTTTTCCCCTCTCCACCAGTACGGATATTTCTTCAATATGAGTTCTAAAGACAGTGTGAAGTTTAAATTGGCCTCTGTGGATATGCATGTACCAAACTGTTTCCACTAAATAGATTTCAAATACTTTTCAGTTAAACCAGTAAAACTAAGTTAAGATCAGCCCTTGCTAATGAGGAGTTGTTTTACTGATAAAATAAAATAGCTGAAGAAGGAAACGTGCACTAAAACCCTGTTGCATTTCTTTATCCTTTGTCCCCTTCAAAGGATAAGAAAAGGAGAGTGTATGTTATGTTGTGATTCAGTGGTTTTTCCTCAACTCATTATTTCTATATTTGTATGGGTACATGTTCCTGGTTATTCTCTTCAGCACTTCCCTAAAAATAAAAATCAAAATCAGAACCTAAAAATTCTTTCAGGCTTTAAATTTAGAGTGTACAAGAGTCATGGGCTTAGGCATAATTCTCCTCAAGCTTCCTGGAAATGCACTGTCAAAAAAATATTGAATGTGGAAAAAAAATTAGCTTTCCCAGAACTAAATTGCGGAACTTAATTTACTCCATTGTCTGCCACATACTGAAAAAAAAACGGAGAAGTGCATAGTCATGGGACTGCTGTATGGCTGTATGACTGATGAACTCTTTTTTGTAGTGCTGAAGTATGTGTGCCTCTCTTTTCAGATAGTGGCTTCAAATGTTTGTGTCTTGAAAAGGCTTTATGTATATTCAGAAGGTGACGTGTCAAAAAAGTACTTGGATATCCATACTATTAATTTGGGTAAGAAAATCAACATTTTTACTCTAATTGCTATATTCTCAAGCCTCTAAATATCTGTTGTTGTACTGATATGAGTTGCACATATTATTTGTGTTTAATTTTTTCAGTGAGAAGTGGGCAAGAGAAATAATGTGGTGCCATATTGTACTGCAGAACAGTAAATCTAATAAGGCCTGCTGGGCCCACTTTTATATTATATCTAAAATAGATTTGAAAAGGGCAGCAGAGGTTCCAGCTATGAATTCTGACCATGCTTCAGAAGCTGGTATTACATACATATATAAAATAAACACATTGTGAGTTATTGCCAGGCAGTCATTTGNCGGACCCACCTCGTCCGTCCCCTGCCTCAGGGCTTCTGCGTTCCAGCTTGGAGTTTTCTTTTTCTTCGTTCCCCTCGGAGTCTTGCCGGAGCACTCGGGGTCGGCTGCCCAGGGGGTTTGTAAGGCAAAAGCCTTCCCCATCCTCTTCCCGTCTCTGCTACGGGGTCCCTGACTCTGTTTCTCTGTTGTTACTATTGCGGTTAGTGTTGGTTTTCTGTATCTTGTTGTACGCACTAGTAAAGGACGGTTATTCCTTCCCCATATCCTGCCTGAAAGCCGTTTAATTTCAAATTATAATAATTCGGAGGGAGGGGTTTCCAAGGGAGGCTCCGGCTTTCCCTAGCAGATACCTGTCTTTTCAACCTAAGACAGCACAGAAGAATGTTTTAAAGAACAACTTCAGATGTATGGTTGAAAGAATATTTAACAGGTAAAAGCAGGTATAACGAAGTTTCAGAAGAACAGAACTCGCAATTTTGTCTTGCAAGGTGTAGTCAGGAGAGAAGCCAGTTTATAAAACAGCTGTGAGAAGAGCAGAAAGCATTTCCAATTTAGGAGTGAAAGTATCTTTTCATAGACCTGTGGTACATGCTATGGTGAAGAAACTCAGGGAGCAGAGACAAAGACAGGAGCTGTTCTTCTCCTTATGTTTTTTATCAGCTTCCTCTTAAGAGGACACTGATGGTGTCCCTTTGTTCAGCATATGAAAGTATTAATTACTTCTTTCATTTCCCTCCAGTGTGGTTGTGTTTGGTTTTTTTTTTGTTTGTTTTTTAATCTGTGTATGAATAATCAAATAATACTATGCTGGGCAGTTGGAATTAATTAGGGTTTCAGATTCCACATAGTCCATCTTTTAGTCTTTGTTGTGTCAGGCTAAATCTTAAACTGAGGCAAGTGAGGTGCATTTAGGGTTAATATTAAGGCCATATTCTTTCCCCATAGGAGGACATACATAGAAATGGAAAGGCTTATACAATGGAGAAAGAGTTCAAAACCGTTATAGTTGCTTTTGAAATATTTATATTCTAGGTGGAAAAAAAATTTAAGGCCATCTCGACCTTCTTGTAACCAAAATGTTTTGAATTTCTAGTTGCATAATGATTTCAAAGCTTTCTTAGTCAATAAGAAAATCAATAGATGCAGCATACTTCAGTGTAGTTAAAGCAGTTCCTAATAGCTTTCAGTGTTGTAAGCATTGCCACCACTTCCTTCTTTTGAATAACATCCTGCATCTTTAGTTGCAAAAGGACGAGGTCTAGAAGTGTGCAGCTGATGAGCTGCTGGATCATAGCTAGTTGCTGGCAGAAAAAGTCAAACCACAGCAGATAGTCATTGATGGAAATGAACAAGAAACAAGTTATTGCTTATTTTAAAATATCAATTTCTTTAAAAGATATAGTGTGTTGCTGCTGAGTCCTCAGCAACACATTGACTCATGAACTCAGAAGGCTTGGAGAACTAGTAAAAGCTATATTAAGAAAGAGCTGTCGTGTTATATAGAGAGGATCGCAAAGATGAACATAATTGGTCTCTGAGAATAAACAAATGACTGATTGATGAGAGGAGGAAAATAATTCTCTGAAAGAGAAACACCACGGAGCTCACGTAGAGCTGGACACAACTGCAGGTGCAAATCTCTGTTGACCTTGTTTACATTCCTTTGGAAAGTTTTTCTCACACAGCACAGTCTGAGAGAAGTTGCTTTTCTCAGGCCTCCGCAACCCCCCCCCAGGCAAAGCCTGGGAAGAGCTGCGGGCCTCTCAGGCTTTCTCAGCCTGTGTGCGACCACAATAATGTAGTATAGAAAAACTTTAGAAAGTTTGTGTGTCTTTATACTTTGGTATAAAACTATAACCTTTGTTTTTTTACTGTTTTTCTTTGTGATTTTACTGTTTGTTTTCTTAGTATTTTTGTTTGTTTTGGCAGTAGTTGGAATCATCTAAGGGTATAGTTACAGTTGTCTCACTCATCCATCTTTCCACTGTGTTTATATCTAATTCAGGAAAGTCTCATCCATGAAAGTGTTACAAATAAAACACTATTTACAGACCTCTTACTTGTAGCTCCAGTTTGTTCTGGTACTAAACTGAAGTTGACTGTAGAATTACTTTCATAGTCCAAAATACAGAATTAATATTGTCATTTGTTAACATATTTTCCAGACGTCCTGTACTAACTTTGTATAGAGTTAATAGCTTTCACTAGTAATTACATAAGATAGGAAAATTATTTTAAAACTATATGTTGTCTTCAGTGTTTGAACTCCGAGTTCAGCTATTTCTGTACAGTTAGAAAAGGACCCTATTATTGGCAGAAAATAACTAGATACAAAATTCTAGTAAGCTAATTTCCCTTTTGTGATGTTAGGTTTTCCTTTAAGTAGTTTAAAATATGACTTGAACCTAGATGTTTCCATCAATCTGTATGTATAGACCCATTCTCAGAGCCAGCTAATAGCTCAGGATCCTATAGGTCACTTAGCTAATTGTTGCCAAGTATTTCCTTTCTGAAAACAGCTAAATTATTAGATTTTCACCTAAGAGATTCACCTAAGAACAAATTTTCTTGAGTCAAACCAAAAGCTGCAACTTGAAACTCAGAGGATGTGCAGATTTTGGTCTCCTGCAGGTGTCCCTACTTGATATACACTATAGAGGTTTCTGGTTAGGGCTTTTATTTTCTGGTGTTGTTTTTTTTAGGGGATGGTATTCTTTTGTTGCTGTTTGTGGTGGGTCTTTTTTTTTTTCTTTTGAAGTGGCATGGGTAAAACTTTACTACCTGCTGGATTTGAAGGTAAATTCCACTTTAACAACTGTTGAGAAAGATGAACTTTAATATACAACATGTCAGACATAATTGTCTCCAGAATTCTACCAAAATGGCAAATAGTTCCCTTGAGTCTATAATTATTTCGATGAATATGTTTTCATGTACTTAAACTTATCACTTTCTTAAGACATCTCTGCATATTAGGTAGTATTTTCTGACTTTTACTTTATCCTGTCAATACAGACAATGTCTGTGTGTGTATATATATTAGTCTGTAGGCAAGTATGACAGGCTCTACCTCCCTGCTTTCTGATCACCACCTGCCTAACAACCTGTAAGTAGTTTGGAGGATTTACTTAGCTGCTGTGTGTTTTGGGGATATGAAGCTGTACTCAAGCAAGTAGGCTTTTGACTGTGTTTTCAGTCTTGTTGTCTACATAAGTCACATACAGTCTTCAAAGCATCCTTAGGGTGTGTCATTGTTTTATTTACCAGTTTTCGATTTCCCAGTCAGGGAACCAAGAATGTCATGGTGTTTGGCACTAGCCAGGGGCCAGTGCACCCATGAAAATATATTTTCCTCAATTTCTGCTGTGAGATAGGACCAAAGAAGGAGCACAACAACCCAAACTTAAAGAATAGAATAAACTTTTTTAACTAACACTGAGAAGGAAGGAAAAAAACAAGAACCAGAATGAGACTTTCAAGGCATTTCTCCTTCCCCCAGCAACTGTCCACTTTCCCATTGTCAACATGAAATGACAAAAAAACTTAGGATTTTCAGTCAGTAACCGCTCTTTGAATGATCATTTTCCAATTCATCAGGAAGAGCAGAGTCTCTCTTGCATACCATAGATTCTCCACAAGAATACCACTTCTCTTGCGGCCACACCCTTCACAAATGGCCCGCCCAGGGATTTGCCATTGTGAAGCATCTCCCTATGAGACAATCCTTTCACAACTGCCTCATGGGCTGCATCAGCTTTTAGGGTACAGTTTAAGAATGTATTTCNCGTGTCTCTTACATCTTCTGCAGTCTGCTCCCTCTCCCTTGAGCAGGATTCATGCTTTGAAAAGTCGATCTGGACAAGAAAAGGTTAAAACCTCATCCTCCAGGACCTCTGCCAGTGGCTGAAGCTGATAACAAAATGTCCTTGAAGACGAGCAGGGTGGGGGAAGGCAGCTTAAGATCTCTGAGCTCCACGCTGGGAGAGAGGGGGTGATTCTTCTCATCCTCCCTTTCTCTGCCAGGACAGGCTGCCTTTGGAAGGAGCCCCCCGGCCCGGTCCGACCCAGCCCCCATAAAACACAAGGGAAACCCAGGCTGGGTCAAGTCTGTCCTTTCTTTCCTCCCCTCTCTGCTGGGCCGACTCCAATCCCTCTCATCCTCGCCCTCTGCCGGGGCAGCTCCCTTGGAAGGGGCTCCCCAGCCCAGCCCAGCCCTCCCATAGGCCCCTGTAGGCCCATGGTGGGAGGAGGAACCGGGCCGGAGCTGCACAGCACCTCTGTACCTGTTCAAGGCTGGAAGAAAAGAGCAAAATTCCTGGGCAATCTGTGCCAAATGTACATCCGACGGAGGTGAATTTCACTTCCGATTGGCTCATTTCTCTGTCTGTCCCCAAAACAGGCCCACCATTGGTTATACACTGGACCCAGGGGAAATTCACAAGCAAACCTCACTTTCAGGGGTGGCCATTTCCTGCCCACAAAATTGTCCATCAATCTCAAACCAGCACAGGGTGTCTCATTAATATCCACTGTAAAAATACCCTAGGGTGTTTTCCCATTGCTATTCAAGAAAAAAGCTCTAAATTAATACTGTTAAAAAAATGACTGAGGAAAAACAACAACGAACCTCCAGGTTCAAGCTTGCCAGTCCATCACTGGCTATCTATTTTATGTGAGAGATGTCTGGTCAATGGCTTCCTGCATGCACACTTGGGAATTCTGCTTTTCCTTTAAAATATGTTGTCTAGTTCAAATGCTGATGGTAATTTTCAGCATATGGGGACCATTAGCAATACTGAAGCTGGATGTAAGGCTTAACTCCTTAAATCACTTTAGAGTGTTGCATCTGTTTTTTTACCCTAGTGTTAACACCTGGATCAGTTTAACACCAGCACAGAAGTTTAGGACATATGTAGCTGTTAATTTTGAAAACATCTGAAATTTTTTTTTGTATGAGCATGCATGTATATGCGCACTGTGAATGGCTGTATCCCTGGCATTTTTAGATTTGATGAATGAAAGCTCAGTGAGTCGTGCTCAAGGTGTGTACTGACCAGTGACAAATAAGTGACGTATGGCACGAGGCAAGAAGCATTGTTTCAAGTGGATTAGGAATGATGATTTTGTCTTTACAATTTTTGGTCTTTCTTCAGCTTTCTATTTCTGAAGAACTGATAACTGAATTTAATTTCTTTCCTTACTCCTACCCCCAGCATGTCCATTTGTTGTATACTGAATAAGATATTTCATTCTCCTGGGATGTGTGAAATGGGCAGGCATTGCAAATTGAAGAAAGCAAGTTCTCTGCCTGAGTGTGCAAGCTGATTTATAGACTGCTTGGAAGTAGAATGCCAATTGTGTTGGAATTCTGAGAAATGGCTTTCTCAGGTGACCTGCTGCCTCTCTGCTCTCTCTAGCGAGAGCAGAGTTTGCAGCTTGGTTGAAGAATGATGAGTTGCTTCTCTTATACCTATTAGCAAAACTGGACTAATTTGCGGGACATAACCTCAAGTTAAACTGTGAGTGAAGCAGGAAGCAAGGCTAATATGGCATTTTGTAATTTCCTTTATCCCAGAGTCTTTTTCAGAACCAGCAATTAACATCATTTTCTATCTTCAGAAAGTGAGGGTGGCTGCCAGCACAGGAGGCTTTACTGGAGACAAGCTGGCACTGCTACCAGGCTGTGAGGAGGTGTTGCTTTCAGAATTTCTACTGTAACTGGAGACCAAGCAGGGTTTAGGGCTTGGTGATTCAGTAACTAGAGAAAAAACAGAGCCTTGCCGCAGCCAGGAGCCAGAGCAGCCCAAGCGCTGGGCATTGGGCACTTCTCTGGGACCAAAGACAGGCTGGGATACAGGTTCAGCTCAGCAAGACCCTTGTCAGTAGGGCCTGGGGAGCTGAAAACTGTCTCTGGGGCAGGGGCTGATGGCCTTGGGAGACTCACATGAGGTCCTGGGCCCTGGGCAGCATCACAGGAGCTTCAGAGACCTGACATGAAGTCCCGGGAAGGCAGGATTGTGGGAACCTCAAGAAGGGGATCAGGCTGTCAAGGCTCATTAGTGCCCTTGGAACCACATGGAAACCATACAGAAAACAATTTTAACTTTATTTAAAATTTCGATCTATAGAAAATAAAGCATTTGATGTGACTAAACACTGAGTAAGGTGGAACTGTCAGCTTCTGTATTCCTCTGTGCTGTTGGGCAGGCACTAGAATTTGTTGCATTTACATGCACAAGAAACTAGGAACTTACAGAATTATAATTATAGAATTATAATTAGAATTATAGAACTGCCTGCTGAAATATGTACCCAAATACAGTTTGATCAATACGGTATCTTCAGGGCTTCCTTTTGATTTTTTTGTTGTGTATGGGGCTTTTTTGTTGTCTGTTTCTTTGTTTTAATTTTTAGTATGGACAGGTCTAAACAGAAAAGGATTAAGGATGCATGAAATTTGTTGCTAAAGCTGTGAATGAGATTTGACTGAATTAATGCCTGTGGAATGTACACTAGGTTTCTTTATGATAGAAACGGTTTACTTTTGGTAGGGATGAGTTCAATATGAGTATCTGCTGCATGAAAGCTATCGGCTTAGAGAGAAGGCAGAAGAAATACTAAAAGCTACCATTTCCTGGGAACTACCTGAGAGCTGTCTGGGCTCTTTGTAGAAGAATGCTTTGCCTTGGAGGAGGGTGGTTGTGCTGGCAAAGTTGTTGCCACTTAACTTTTTTCTTGTTTCCCCAAGAAAAAACACTTTTGCAGTTCAGGGTTTCAGTCTAAATCCTGACATCTGATAGCTATTCTTAGCCTTTAGGAGCCTGTCGTCTAATATATTATGTTTTTCTCAGAGAAATGACTCTTTCTTCCCTGACACCTACTTTTTTTTCTTTTTTTTCTGCTAAATTCCTAGGTTTCTACAAACGGAAATCACAAACAGAGGAATTAGGTTTCAGGAGAGGACAACAATGAAGGACAAGATAAATAATGTGGAAACAATGATCTTGTCTTCCTCCAGTGTTCTTTTGTGACTTGCCTAAAATGAGAAAAATGTGTGTGGGGTTGGGAAAACAAATACAGGCAACCTGATCCACTGCATAAGCCAAAGTCAAAATGAAAATTTTCAAATATTCTAAAAAGCATCATCAGATCTTTAAAGGATTTAAGCTGACCTCTATATAACCTCTATGTGCTCAGAGACAAAAGGACATGCTGAGAGGAAGCGTGTCTGAAAGCATTACAGCAGGATGCTCTGGACAATGGAAATGCTGAGCTGTGTGGTATTTGGAGTATTTGCATGGAGATTCTGTGGTGCAGTATATAAGTTTCGAGCATTTTTCTTCCCAGAACAAGACAGCATTCCTGAAATTAATACCATCCAAAAAAAAAAAAAAAAAGGAGGGGATTTGCATACAGTTTCTAAGGAAATGGAGCATGTGAGGGGAGTCTTGGAGTATGAATTAGTCATGCATTTTGAATGGGCTTGAGTTTCACACCTTTTTTTTTTCCTTCTTCATCTGTATTGAAAAATTATTAATTATACAAGGGTATTTATTGGTAAGGCAGATAGAGGTTTTGAATAGATAATGAGATATAAATCATCTCTCTTGTTTAGTATTTTGAATAGAAGAGTCTTGAGCTTCCTGGATTCTTGATTACCCTAATAAAATAAATGCTAAACGAGTTAAGCTCAGTAGTAACTTTAAATAATTGCTTAAATGCAAGTAACTAATTAAATTCTAGTCATCACTTTGCACTAAGCAGGTCTCACACCTTCTCCCACTGCATAAATTTAAATGCAAATCTTTGGATTTCTACAAACACTATAGGAGACAGATTTTTATAGTAACGAATTAGACTTGGGGACTGCTAATGGCTGGCATGGGTTCTTGCCAATGTGGTGGTAAGCATAAATGCTGAAAGCTGCATTTTTTTTCTAATCAAGCTGACAGACTTGAATTCATAAGCTAATACAATGAAAAATGTTTTTTTCCCCCCTCATTTGTAAATACAAGAAATTTTAAAAGACAGTGTATTTTCATCTGTAAAATATTCTGTTGTCTGTCTTCAACAAGGTGTTGCAGAAAGTGTTGTCAGTCAAAATATGCACGAGACATTTATACAAGGGGAATGCCCTGTCCAGAAGCAGAAAGTTGTGCACTCCTACCAGCTTCTGTATTTATTGTTTATCTATGTTAGCAAAATCCACTCCAACATCTAAATTAAAATTTCAGTATAAAAGTACAGTTGGGGTTTTAGTTCTGAATTATTGGGGGGTCCCTTGTTTCAACAATAATGTTTGCAAGATTTTACTATTTCTTTTACATTTTAATTATAACTCCTCAAATCTTAACTGTTTACTCCTGGGTCAGATTCAGAAGAATGTCACTGAAGGGTGTTTTAATTTAATGGAAACAGCATAGCGTCTGTTTCTAATGTTTTAAAAGTCAATTTATATGGAAATTCTGCTCTAGAAGGAAGTCAATAGATATGTAGTTTTTTAACACCTCCTGTTAAAATTCAAAACTTGAATTGAAGCAGCCCTAAAGCAATGCCTTTTTTTTTCTTGTAGCAGTGTGATTGCATTTTCACAGCCTTTCATTTGTAGCCATTTTCTTCTGTTAAAATGAAGTTTTTATTTTTCTTTTGTAGTCGAGCTATCAAGACAAACCAGGACCTTTTGCCTGAGACGCCGTGGATCCATGTCTTCTACAATGACTTTTGGGGGACACTGCTTACTCACAGTGGGAGCCACAAGTCCTACAGACCTCTCTGCACACTTTCCTTCCGCATTAACCATGCTGTTGGGGGAATGGACCCATGGGGCTACCACCTTGTAAATGTCCTCTTACATGCTGCAGTCACTGGCCTTTTCACAAACTTCTCCAGGATTCTGTTTGGTGATGGGTACTGGACCTTGATAGCAGGCCTGCTGTTTGCATCTCATCCCATCCACACGGAAGCTGTAGCAGGGATTGTAGGGAGGGCAGATATTGGAGCCTGCCTCTTCTTTCTACTTTCCCTCATGTGTTACGTGAAGCACTGCTCTACCAGAGGTTCCTCGCCAAGCACTTGGGGCTGGATCTTGGGAGCAGGGCTGTGTGCAGGATGCAGCATGCTGTGGAAGGAGCAAGGAGTGACTGTTCTGGCCATTTCAGTCGTGTACGATATCTTTGTATTTCATCGACTGAAAATGCATCAGATTGTTTCTGCTTTATACAAGGTGAGTCTCCTTTTCAGTAAGCTGTTTGTGAGGCACCATTCACTGTTAAACAGGTGCTAAATGAGTTTTCCAGTACACAGTAATTCTTAGTAGTTTAGTCAACTCCCAAAAATAAGCACAGATGTTTAATGCTGAAAGAACAGTTCAAGAGCTTTGGTATGGTCTTTTTGCATTTTGTTTAAGCAATGTGTTGTTAGCCATTGCTACTACTCGGTGCTGGGGATGGGTTTTTTTAGTTACTTTCCTTACTTCCAGCAGCTCCCTCATTCTGTTTACTGTCAAGCTCTGGATATCTGAGTCGAGCACTGGATATCTGCCTTTTGCAAAGAACTCATTCATGCTCTTATCCTCTTGTATCTTGCAAACTCGGCTTAGTTTGGTCAGGCGTGCAAGTGTGGCAGCTGATATCATCAGCTTTGCTCCCTGAGGCAAAGGGAAAACTCTTATTGTTCTAGTTTAACAGAGATGCATAGGACTTGGTGCATGTGCCTTTGGCACGTATTTTTTTCTTCCCCTAGTAGGAGCTACGACTTAAATGTATTACTGCCTTAATAAAATAAGTATTTCGTATTTTTTAACTTTTTCCCCAAGAACAAACAAGTAAAATAAGCAAACAAACAAGCTCATCAAATCCCCTAGCTTCCCACTCACAAAACTGTGTATTTTAGTGGTACTCAGAAACCCCAGTTAAAATCAAGAATCCTTTGCAACAGTTGCTGTACAAATGAGTAAGCTGAGTATATATAATTTTCTTCTCAGTGAAATGACTGTCTTTCACAAAAATACTGTCTTGATAAAAGGACAACAGTGTTTCATATGTACATGTGTAATCACATTTTTCAATGAGGTATAGATGGCAAAAATGTATTTTGTTTCATTGCTTTGCCTATTTATCTCAAACACCTTGATCTGAAAATTTTGATTTCTCTTCCAAATGAATTGAAAAGAAATTGTAGTTTTTGATAAAGCAGTGATGATTTCTGTTTGTACAGACTATATATCTGTAATATAAAAGGAAAGTAGTAGAGTAAAAAAAAAAAATCCAAAACAGCCAGTCTCTTATAGTTTCCTCTTAAACCTCTTAAAGGTGTTGACTTAGTTATTATGCTCTTTTCTGACAAAATGGAAAAGGAAAGAATAATTTCATATATATATAACACACATATTTGGGTTTTTTTACTCATATATAATGACGTATGTAAGACCTCTGAATATCAGTAGCCAAATACTGTATGGTACATTGTGCATCCAGCGCTGAGCAGAAACAAACAGGAAACTGATTGAATTGTTGCATTCATTTTTTCCTTAAAGTACACCTGCAACAGCAGGCTTTATACAGAAAGGCACAAAGATGAGACTTTTTCAAGTGCTTCGAGGAGTTTAGTTAATAACTTTAGTGTTATCCTATCCTATGGAATGAAACAGTGGTAAAAACATTCATATGAATGAAAATTCTGACCATCTAGAAAGTTTTTATTATTGAACACTCATTGCTCAACTGCAAAGCCTTTGCAGATGTTTCTGCTGGACTTTTAATTGAGAAAAGCTTGTTCTCACCTTTTTTCTCCTTTTCTGTGCCAGGGCCAGAGTAAAATTGGTCCAGAAGAGACCTGAATGACACAGGTGAAATCCAAGCTTCCACATCCTAACTTTGTGAACACAAGGTCTCTCTTCCTAAGTGTGGAGTGCTAAGTTTGGATGCCTGGCTTGTGAGGTTTTTTTGCACCCAGCATCAGAGTTGTCTTGGATAGAAAGCCGGTGTCTTTGAAAATTTATTTTTTCATCTCTAATGCTGGAAATAGTAATCCTGTGTTTTGTAGATTACAGATCTTTGTGGACATTAGATTTTTGCTAGAGACAGTTTTACGAGGAGAGACTACACTGAATGAAAATATGACTATTTTGATTAATTGGCCAGAAATGCATTTTTTAATTCACTAAATTACTAGGCTGCATGTTTCTTGCACATATCTTCAGGCTGGGTGCTGCTCAGCCTGAACAAATTAAAAAGAATTGTATCCATATACCTGTTCTGGAATTGGTTTTTTGTGTTTTCCCAGTGTAATATTGAGAGAGGGCAACTTCAGGAGAAAGGGAAAAAAAGACATCAGAAAGGTCAGTTGAGGAAAAAGTTGTAGTCTTTTGTAGTGTGTTGGGGGGCAAAAGTGTAGAATGGAGGCAAGGAAGAAAGGACAATAATTTAAAAGTTGGTTAGCTTAAGCCTTTACCACCTAAGTAAGCCGTAACTGAATGCTTTGTAATGAACAGTAGAAAGGTCCTATCCCTTTCAGTCTGCCTTACATTTAGCTCAGCCCTGTCCAGCAGAGCTGATACAGCTGTTTCCTAGGCTGTGCTGCAAACTCAACTGAGAGGAAATGCAGGTAAAAACACCACACCCCTCACCCCAAATATCCCAGATACATCTTCTAGGAGTTACTTTAAACCTGAATCAATTCAGTTATATTCAGTCCTTGTCATTGCTCTGCAAATAGCAGTACTTAGAGTGAGAGGAAGGATGCAGTGTGGGCACAGAAACAAGTAATGGAGAGAGATGGATTTGAGGGAGTGGCTGGTTAAGGACCTGGGTGGTATGCTGCCAGACTATGGCTTTCAACTTTGAAAACTATGGCATTTTTCAGAATATACCATTGGAGAAACTGAGGCACAATTGTTTATGTTTAAAGAACAGTAAAACTACTGGCCATCTTCAGGATGGTCAGTAAAGTATGAACTGTACAAGCAACTTGAAAAATGCTCCAGCTGATGGTAGGATATGGTATTGGGTGACAAGCCTATTTTTTTCCATTGTGTTCTTATTTTTGGGCCAAGTATCCAGTGATATAAAATGACGGCTACTACACACGACCAGTTTTCCTGTGCATCCTGATTTATCACACTGAGAACATGAAAACATCCCAGTGCAATTTGAGTAGACTGGCCGGGCTTATAAACAAGGTATCTGCAAAGCTGGACCACTAGCTAAGCAGATTAGTGCTACCCCTTGTTTAGAAGCTATTCTTGAGGCATCCTAAAAATTTATATTGTAGCCAACTATTAAACTATCCAGCTCTTTTCTCTGTCATCTATGTATTGGTTATTCAGTAGAATTTGGATGCTGATTTTTTTTTCTTTTGCCAAGTCTTGTATTCCTGTCTACCTGTGATGCTCTCACTCTGGCTGGAAAAGTTGTCAGTCTGGACTCCATTTCATTTGGTTAGCTCTATTTTGTTCTGACTGACTGAGGAGAAGGTATTCATTGTCTTTGAGTCAGAAGATTTTGATGGAATTGTATTTATTGCAGTTCTTAATGAATTGTCTGAAATAAGAGTAATTGAAAAAGTGGATGTTCCCCTTGGGCAAAGCATTCCTTGTAGAAGTAAGTTAGACTTTTGTTTTATTTTTCAGGATTTTAGACCTTGATTAAGTTCCAGTGTAAGTTGCATAGCAGATATGCAGATTGAGTTGTCAGGTGTGATAGGTATCAGAGATTGTACCTGTCAGCAGCTGGAGTTGTGCAAGTTAAACCACCAGAGGTATTGAACTGGGAGGATGAGCTTGAATATGGGAGAGAGCTGTGATAAAGTTTGTTATAACAGAAAATATGCAAATACAGAGGCTTAATTGTTTTGTACTTGGAATATTCAGCTTGAGTGCAGAAGCATTATTCAACAATCTTCTGTCCAATTCTGTCCAAAGCTAATATAAACCCTACGGTGCTGCTCTTTTTTCATCTTGTGGGTTTTTTAGGTTTTCTTTTGTTT
>VXBQ01009731.1:39963-62511 GCA_013400175.1 Phainopepla nitens | reverse complement strand
AGAGGCCACCCCTGCCCAGGAGCACAGGGCTCCACGGGTCACTGCTGACGGCAGCTGCAGGACTGAGTGCCAGCTCAGCTCCTGCCCTGCTGCAAGGGCATCACCTGCTCCAGGCACTGTACTCAGCCATCACATGGCAAAGCTTGCACTTAGTCTCTGCTGCCAGGCCAAGATGCTTCATTAAAACACAAAATAATTACAAAGAGCGGTGATAAACAAGAGTTAATTGATCAAATCCACGTAAAAGTACTGCTGGTCACTCTCTTAAAAAAGTGGTAACAAGATTCAGGCTATTCTAAGCTTTGCAAAATGTTGTCACCTAAAAATCAAGGCCTCTTTTCAAATCACCCCCATTTCCTTTTGCCACAAGGCGAGAAAGAACTGCATCTTACATCACCAAGTCCAAGTCATGACAGAACCACTCGAGTTCTGGTGCCCAGGCACTCACAAACAGCAGCTCTGAGTCTACACACCTCTGTCACCGTGTAAGCCTCCTCTGCTGTGCACTCAGCCTTCACCGTGGGGTTGCTCAGTGCAAATACGATGGGTCGCTCGTTGATGGAAGCCATGGCTTTGAGCACATCCTCAGAGAAGAGACGCCCTGCCCCAGCAACGCCTGGAGGAGGTGGAAGCACAGGGAAACACAATCAACGCCCGGCTGCCTCGGGGCAGGGGACAGCCACCAGCTCGTGTCAGCCCTCAACTCTCCCACGCAGAGCAAAGCTGCTCTGGCAGCTGGAGATGGAAACCCAGCACTGCTCCTGGCTGCCTGACATGCACAGTTTTCACAGCAACATCTACTGAGTGTGATCCAGAAACCTATTTCATGTTATTTTTTGGTACTGATGTGAACAAAGAACACGGTCCTGGATAAGCAAGTGGGAATTCCAAGTGCTTTGTGGATGATTCATAGCAGTGGAAAGGCTGGCCTGGAAACAGAGACTGGGTGGGATAAAAGAATAAAAGGTATTTATTGCAAGGATCCAGCCTGGGCAGTGCAGCAACCCCTTGGGGCTGCACCCAAGTCAAACCCACAAATGGGCACAAAGTCTCACACTTTGATAGGTTTGGATCCATCAGCACATTGGAGTCAATTGTCCAATTTCAGCTCCAGGTGATGAAGCTCCATCCTTCTTGTTCCCTCTCTTCCTTCACTGCTGTTTCCACTCTTGGGCCTAACTCTAACCCTAAACCTAAAATTTGTCCTTGGTGCCCAGCTGGAAAGGAATTGTTTTGTCCCCCTGCTCTGTGCAGAGAGCTCACCAACGCTGAATATGAAGCCCAGAACTGCACCCTAAACCAGCACAGAATCTGAAAAATATAAAAGCTAACCCTTAAGTCATCACCAGCGAGGTGTTAGCTATGCAATGCACACCTGATATAATGGTGCTCCTGACCACACCCAAACCCAGAGGTACAAACACACAGCTATGGTATATTTGTACAGTGGCTACAAACTTCAGGGTACTCAGCCAAAACAATCCTTTCCTTTTCCAAATAATTCACGTGCAAAGGAACTTGCAGCCACACCAGGAAGCGCCTGTAATCCTATCTGCTCTCTGCAGATAGCCACAGTTGTAAATAAATTCCTGTGGACGTCAGTGACCTGAGAGGTGCAGCATGGAACTGCTCCTTCCAGCTGTGCTGCTGGCAGTCTGACCAGGGCAGGTGACTGGGGGGCAGAGAAAGGTCAGAAAATACCCACACAACTCAAGTTAGGGAACTCCTGTGGAAAACACGATGGTTGTGGCTGCTCTCTGTCACTAAGGACACAAGACTCAGAAGGAGCACCACAGCTCAGTGTATTTTCAAGCAGAAAATTGACCTCACATTTCCACCTTATTTACACCAGTAAAAATGCAGATGGCTGTCACCAAGCTCCTCGGAGCCCTTAACTTAGAAAACTAAAAGACAGCCAAAAACCCAATTACAGAAAAATAACCTCACTTACCAATGATAGCTGAAGGCTTAAGCACATTCACCGCCTCCAAAAATGTCTTTGGTATGTGCTCTGGAGCCCGATGTGTAAACGGCTCTTGGTTGGAATCCACCTTCTGCTCTCGGCCCTGCAGATAAAACATTGGTTCCTGCTGTGAGAGGACAGGAAGGCAGGGCTCACCCGTGCTGTGGGATTCCCAGGTGTGGTGCAGCCCTACCTGAACCAGCAAGCCATACTGGTCATACATCCATATTCGCCGGGAGGCCTCCTCGTAGGAAACACCACTTTCCATCATGGCCATAACAATGAGGTTTGCAATTCCCAGGGCGGCCTGGCGGGTGAAAGGACTGGGGTTTGTAGCAGGTCACACAAGGGGTCTGCCATCACCACCCTACCCTGCTCAGGATCCCCACAAAAACCCCTCAGTGAGCCTGCCCTGAGACACAGGAGATGCTTCCCTGCTGGGGCAGCCTCCTGGGACAGCAGGGACACATCTGCAAGCAGGCCAAGAGGGGCAGCTCTGCCAGGTGCTGTGAGCTGTGCCAGCCCAGCCTGGCAGTGCCAGGGCAGTGCTCAGCCCTCCTGCCATGAGACCAGCTGCGTGCCATGTGCCCCCTGCTCCCCACACCTGCCCCTCCTGCCTGAGATGGGGCCTGGCAGAGGGCAGCAGCAGGCTGGGCTGGCCCCGTGCCCCTCCCCTGCCAGGAGAAATGAGGCAGAGAGACATGCAGAGCAGGGCTCCATGCAGCACTGGCCAATTACTGCCATCAGGGCCTTTCCCCAGATGGAGAACTTCTCAGATAATTAAGTTATTTTATCAGCACCACAGGAGCAATTGTGCTGATGTACCAAGAAGCATAGTGCTGCTGCTCCTGGCACTGCAGCACCAGTAACTGGTGCCTGCTGCACACTGAATCACCTTGCTGAGATAAACTCTCTGTGCTTCCCTCCAGTGCTGTAAAAATTAACAAGATGCTCTCACTACATCATAATTTTACGGTGAGTTTCCCTTCAAATACACACAAATCCCTGATGCTTTTTTCAAGGCCATGCAGGAAAATCAAAAAATGTGAGTGAGTCCTTGCAAATGTTGAACACCTTTAACTCAGTCCTGTTTAAGCTGAGTCTTTTCTGCTAACACATTTCAGCTGGCCTTACGTGAAATGTCGTGCAATGGAATTCAGGGAATGCCAATCTCCATGATGAGAAAATACATGTTTTAAATATCTCTTGCTGCTCTTGGGCCCTTAGGAGGACTCACCTCTCCTGCTCCAAGGAACAGCACTTTCTGGTCTGTGAGTGGTTTGCCAGTGGCTTTCTGTGCTGCCAGCAGTCCTGCCAAGGCCACTGAGGCTGTCCCTGTGAAAGCAGAGCAAATCTGAAGGCAGCTGGGCACATCTACACGGCAGGCTGTGGCCCTGGGAAAAGTTTCTGCACGGGTATTAAGAAACACACACGAAGGGTATACCTTGAATATCGTCATTGAAGGTACAGTACTTCTCTCTGTATTTCCTCAGGAACCGGAAGGCATTGTGGTTCCCAAAGTCCTCAAACTGGATGAGCGTGTTCTGGCCGTACCTACAGAAGACAGCAAACATCCCCATCACCGGACAGGGCAGAGGAAAACAACAAAGCCTGCACCAAATCAATTATCTCTGGAGGCAGGCTCTCCTCAGGGCTGTCCCTGCCGAGCAGCTCTGTCTCCGTCCTGTGCCTATTTACAGATAAGGACAAGCAGCATGTTCTAGGTCACTGAGGATATCACTCCAGGGACACCCACACACACACACACACACATGCCTGTCCCAGCTTCTAGTGCTTTGCCTATTCCTCAGATGGCTGCTTCAAGGACAGGGTGCTGTGTGCTAGCAGGTCTGTGCAGAGCCCTCCTGTCGTACCTGTCCGTGATGGCTTCCATAAATTCATCTATCAGGTCATCGTAGACCTGCGAGCGATCCCTCTTCTGGTACAGCCCCATGTAGAAGGGATCTTTCAGGAGTGTCTGAAAGAGAACAAACCAGGGAGAGCAGCAGCATGAGTCACTTCCCCAGCACACGCCCAGCAGAGCTCAGGGGAGCACACTTCACCCCGGAGCACACAGCCTGCATCAACGCTCTGTAATTTCAGCTGGCGCTCAGGGCTGCTGGTGGTGGCTGCTTCTAAAACGGAACAAATCAATACTCTGAACAATAAACTGCTTTAATAAATCTAATTCCCATTTCCAGCTTCTTAAAAGGCAGAGCAAAGCTGACTGCCTGTTTTGCAGTGCTCCAGCATCCCAATTACTTCCAGATGCACCCTTTAGTGGACAAATTAACGGGCACTTTTAAATCAGTGTGTAATTCCAAACCATTTACCCTCTGCATAGAACATCCGGGTTTATCTTAAAGTAAAAGTGCTCAAAAAAAAATACTGTGTTATAGCATGGAGTGTTTTTAAAAAACCCCATTTTTATAGGGATTACTCACTGTGTTATCAGTCCCAACGTCGATGCACACAGGCAGGCATGCATCCGGGTGTATCCCTGCACAGGCTGTGTACAAACACAGCTTTCCCACTGGAATTCCCATCCCGTACACCCCCAGGTCTCCAAGACCCAAAATTCTTTCTCCATCAGTGACGACAACAGCCTGATTTAAAAAAAAAAAAAAAAAAAGGCAGGTAAAATCATACATGATCACTGAAATTTATAAAGATTAGATCAATAGCAGTTGTGTTTTTTCCCAGGCAAAAACTGAGGTATGTTTGCATAGTCAAATGAAGAATAGATCATGAGGAATGTTTTCCTCAATTCATAAACCTCATGTTTAGGATGAAACACTGATCTTCAGTGCATTACCTTAATTAGCTGCATTCTGCCATCATCACTAAAGAGCCAAGAATGCATTACTTAATATTTATGTTTCCATCAAATACTAGTAAATCTTGAAAAACTCAGCTGAAATGGAATAACTACTAGAAACTAAATCACATAGTGGCAGTACCTTAACGTCGTTCTCTGGCCAGTTGTTCACAATTGACCTTATGTGGCCTCTGTCTGAGATAGAAATAAATAATCCTCTGAAAGAAAAAAAAAAAAAAAAACAAACCAGAAATATTTTTGTGGGTGACAGTTTGAAATTTCACTTTGCTTTTGCTTTTGTAAAGCTAAATGTCAAACAGGACAACTTAGAATTCAAAGCTTTACAGCCACTGACACAAATTGCTCAAAGGATAACATCTGTTCCTGCTTGGGGCATGGAGCTCAGGAACACATCTGAACCCACCGGGGTGGGACAGGTGATGGCCCTCAGGAACACACCTGAACCAGCCCTCTTCAGCAGGGGGTGAGACAGCTGATGTCCAGAAATCCCTTCCAACCTACACTCCCTGTCCTGACACACAGCCTCAGGAAATCCCCCCGGGAACTGCAGAGCTGTTTGGCATCTAGGAAGAGCTGGAAATGGGGCTGAAGCCCTGCGCTTGGGGTATTCACAGGACCCACCTCCACGTAACAAACTTTTACTGCCCTGACTCGGCAGGAGCCTTGCGCAGCTGAACCTGAATGAAAACCAAACCAACCATTTCCAAACCTCAGGCAGGCAATGCAAAGAAAACGAGAGCACAAGCAGCAGCAGCAGCAGCAGCAGCGGCAGCAGCAGCAGCGTGTGTTGCTGTCCTTACTTTGGTCTCCTGAAGATGTGCCCGTACTGCGAGCAGGCCAGCCCCACGGTGGGAGTGTACACGATGGGCATTAGCTGCTCAATGTCGTCCTGCAGCACTCTGTAGAACAGCTTCTCGTTCCTCTCCTGGATCCCCATGACGTAGATGTACCTGTAATGAACCAACACCAGGAAAAACACCACTTGCTGTCTCCCATTCCTGCTTATTTCTTCATCAAAGTCACACTCCCCACCAAGTCAGGCTCCTGCCTAAAGGAAAGCTGGAAAAGAGAGAGCAGCAGGGCTAAAAAGGTGAAAACAGAAACAAAAGAATGAACAGAAATAATGGATGGGACATCCAGGTAATGTACACAGTGTGATTAAAGACAACCCATGGATTAACTGCAGGGTGCAGCAGGGAGTCTCGTTACCCTTACAAACAAAATTACAGTGAAAGAATGTTTCATCCAAAAAAAAGGTGTCTTGTGAATCTCAACACCAGCGTAATACAGGTAAAGCAAACTGAGCCCTATCATGAAGTTCATTTTTAAGGACTTAGGTGGGTGTGTAAATTAAATCTGAATTTCTGCAATTTCACCCACCAATTTACTGCATATCAACCCATTCTCAGTCCTGCTGACCCAAGGACATAAAGATAATGAATTAGCAATTTGCCTTAGGCTACAGCAACTGGGCACTCGGCCAATACAGATGACACGACTGTTTTGGACCCAGCAAGTGACAAGATGTGGATTTAAGAGCTGTCTTTCAGTTCTGATGAGAACAAAAGGGCTTTGATGTGGCCCAGCGAGCCCCAAACCGTTCCAGTTCTCCTCCTGCCTGCAGGAGACTGTGTATTTTTACAGGCAGAGGTGCATAAAGATTATGTGAAAACAGTAACGGGATGCTAAAAACACAGCACTCTAAAAATAAAACACAGCAAAATCCTTTGCAGTTCACCAAAACAGTGGGTTAAGTAACAAAAGATATACTAAAAAATACACATTATGAGACATAAAATTCTGCTCTTGTAGCTCCTTTTTGGCAGTAACTGCTGTATATGTTAAACACTGGTTTTGGTATCTCAAACGCTCAATTTACCTTCATTATCACACATTTTTATGGAACAGGCTGAGTGCCACCTCCTGTGCTCTAACAACCTGCCACTCCATCTCACATATCACAGAAATACGCATTACAGGTTACAGGCAGGTCTGCAGCTTTGTTACTCATTTTCACACATTTTCTTTTGCTCTTTTATGACCGTGGAATATTAAAGAACAAAGAAAGCTTCCCAACTTTGTTTAACCACAGGATGAAAGCAGCTTTCTGTGCCAAAGTGAAAATAACTCCCAAGAACTGAAAAACCCAGTGGAGGCATTGGAAACTTTGGTTTATCCCCGCACAGTATTTTCACATTTCCATTTTATTTCCAGCCCAAATTTCACTTGCACGACAGGACGAGGCCGGAGCAGCGCTTACTTTTCCAAGGGGTCAGTCATTTTTGCCAAATTCTTGTGGAAGCGCAAGGCTTGGATGTCCTGTGTCTCTATTTTGGGAGGTAGGAGTCCCTGCAGCCCAAGCAACTGTCGCTCAAGTAAGGTGAAAGCCATGCCCTGAAAACAGAGAGGTGAGCAACAATCATCAGTTCTTGCCCCAGGAACTTCCTTTCCCAGGAACTGTCCCACTGCACCCTTGTTGGATTAAAAAAACCCAGCTCTACAGAGACGGGGCAGCTGAGAGGCGTTTAAAAGATTTTATTCCATTATCAGTCCCGCAGATGGCCGAGACACAGAAGATGTTACATGCAGACCTGTCAATCAGAAGCCAAACTATTTCTTGGTTATGCTATAAATGTTTTTCAGCCTATTAGCTTTTGCCACACAATGCTGCTAACACTTCTAACACTAATCACTGTTATTTTTAGCCCAGGTGGGCTTGCTACAATGCATCTTTCACAGTTCTGACTCTCTGAAATACCTGCTCTGTTTGTAAGGCCATCTCTGGAAACTTGTTTCCAGAGATTGCATACAGATGACAGGACCACATGAGCTTTCAGTCAGGCTTTGAGAATTCTCCACAAATCCGTTTCTCACACACCCTCCCTCCTCTGGAGGCAGGGTNCAGAGACGGGGCAGCTGAGAGGCGTTTAAAAGATTTTATTCCATTATCAGTCCCGCAGATGGCCGAGACACAGAAGATGTTACATGCAGACCTGTCAATCAGAAGCCAAACTATTTCTTGGTTATGCTATAAATGTTTTTCAGCCTATTAGCTTTTGCCACACAATGCTGCTAACACTTCTAACACTAATCACTGTTATTTTTAGCCCAGGTGGGCTTGCTACAATGCATCTTTCACAGTTCTGACTCTCTGAAATACCTGCTCTGTTTGTAAGGCCATCTCTGGAAACTTGTTTCCAGAGATTGCATACAGATGACAGGACCACATGAGCTTTCAGTCAGGCTTTGAGAATTCTCCACAAATCCGTTTCTCACACACCCTCCCTCCTCTGGAGGCAGGGTTTGGGTGTGTCTGCCTCTCCTGGGGTTCTCCTCACGTTCTGTGGGCATTCCCTTGGACCACAGCTCGCCCAGCCTCCCTTTGCCGGTTTCACTTTCCCCTGTGAACTGGAGAGCAGCTCAGAGGCCCCGCTGCAAACCGGCTGCAAGTGAAACAACAGCTGCTCTTCCAGTTGTTCCACGCGGTCCCCGCAGTCACACACAGTAACACTCAGCCCACGGATTCGTATCTGAATTGCTCCACTTGCTGCTTTTTCCTACACACATTCAGTAACACCGCCTGGTGCCCAACCGCCCTAACGCTTCTATTAAAATCACGGTTCAACCCAAAGACTTCATTTTCACTATGGGATAGATCTCATCTGTTTGTCTACTACCAAAAAGCCTCATTGGTAGCAAATTAGAAGAGTTCAACTGCAAAAACTTCCCACTCTTCTCCATTTGGGAGATGGAGAGCGGATCGAGGATGAAGAGCTTGAATTTATTGTTATTTAAATACTAATTTCAACTGTTTCTCACTTTTCAGACTCTTACTGCCAATTAAAAAAAAAAAAAAAAAAGGACTTAAAAAAGCCTTCTGAGGTTTGCTTCATGCCTTGTAATTACACTCCAAATTCCTCGTGCCATCAGAAGGTCAGGGAATCAGAATATCCTGTCCTGGAAGGGACCCACAAGGATCACCCAGGTTCAACCCCTCAACTGACAAGAAAAAGACTTTCCACTTGACAATAAAGGGGTCAACTCAGATTAGAATACAAGTATTTTCACCTCTGCTTATGTGAGAACAGACTATTCACAGGTATTTGTAGAAAGCACATCCATTAACAGAAATTTCTAAAAGGAGTCAGTCTAGTTGCAGTGTAATTCATCACACCTGAATGGCTTCTAAACAATACTCCTTAGAGAAAAAGTCCCATCATTAAAATAATTACTGTTTCCACATAATTTTTCTCTTTCCTACTTAGGTCTTATTTAATAACAGTTGTTTTGACTACATTGACTAAAGAAGTCGACCTGCTTTTCTAAACTTATTCTGCACTATGCTCTACAGTAATAAAACACTTGAAGAGTTAGAAAGCAGGAAAAAAAAAAACCAGAACAACAACCCAAACTCAAAAAACTTCAGTGTTTTGCCTTCTTGCAGAAAACTCCAAGTATTTAACCCTAAAATAAATTTGTTTTTCTCTGTATTTATTTTCATGTCTGCCAAGCTTTCATGTAAGAGATGTGAGACTAAATACTGACTTCACTTTAACCTTTTACTACTAGGACAGAAGATTTCTTCTACAAGTAGTCAGGAGTCATCTGCAAATGACTGCTTTCTTTCCCCATCTAGCTGCTATTCTCCAGTATTCTTCCAATACTAAATACAAATAAATTTCATATGAGAGTTCATTTTTCAAGTTTTTAACCTTGCCATTGGTTTTTTGTTTTGTTTTTGTTTTTTTTTCTTAGAAAAACTGATCTGAATAATCCAACATTTCCATGAAGAACACAACCATGTAAACAGCACTGTCACGAGAGAAAAACCCATGGTAACATGCTCTGGATGCCACAGAGGGTTTTTGTATGTTGCAAAGGATTAGTTCCACTTCTGCATGCTTCACAATAAATATTATTTAATTAATTAATTTTCTGCGAGCAGAAATGCTTGCTCCACACAAACACCTCTAAGCTGTCTTCCCTTTTCCTCAACAACTCCCCAGCTCGCTGCCATCAGCAGTTTAAATACAGTTTTAACTGTTATTTTTCATTGAAACGCCTTTTAAACACAGTTAAATACCTTTTAGAAACAGCCCTTTCCCTGCACAGGCTGCGCTTGCAGCGCCAGTGACTCCTAGCACAGCTGGTAAACATTTGTAGCATGCTGACTGTTACTGTAGATGCCACAAAAACAACAAGGATGCCAAAGTATTTGGTGTTTGGAGAAGAAGAAGGACAGCAGAAGTTTAGTCTCCGGCCAGCAAGGCCAGTGAGGCTCACAGCCTGTGGAAGGTCAGGGTCCCCTCGGCAGTGCCACACTGGCTACACCAACATTCTTCTGTAAATCACCAGCCAAACCTACATCCTCTCCTCCAGAAAGCCTCAAGTCCTGTGAAAACGACGACTACCAAATTTCTAATTTCCAGTATTAGCAAGACACGGGGAAGTGGCTTTTCCCAAATGCCCTGCACACTGGAACCTGTGCCCTCAAAGCAGCCGGGCCCCTAACAATGCCCACGAGCCCTTTAGCTCCAGGCAGAACAGAGACCCATCTTTATTCAGTTTATTCACACTCTCCTGTCTGCAGGCAACCTGGGTGTTCAGTGTCTCTGGAGTTACAATAAGATCAAACAGGATGAATTTTTAAGTGACACTAAGTACTTCCAGCTGTTGATTTACATGACAATGAAATCTCTACGGTATTCAAAGACGCTTTAATTCCTGCCTGGGCCTAAATCGGGAATCAGAATGACATCAGCCTTCACACAGAAATTCAGTCCTTATTCCAACTGGAACAGAACAAGCTTAGGCCAGAGCAGTGGGATAAAAACCCCCAGTCCTTCTGACACTTGCTGTATCTTTGTCCATGACCATGAGCTTGCTCCGGATTTGGATTTAGATCTGGATTTGGGGTTGCCAGGATGGAGCTGCAGCATCACACAGCAGCACCCCTGCAGCTCCTGCTGTGACCCCAGCAGCACTGGTGCCAGCCCAGGACACGAGGAGGCAGCCAGCCCACACAGCCTGGGACCGATGTCCCCAAAGGCCCTGAGGGACCGGCACTTAAGGGCCAAACTCCCTCCGGGTTTCCCTGGGATTAAGTGCTTAAGCACTCCGGCTGTCTGGTTTAAGCAGCAGGGATCCCTCTCTTCGGGCCGAGTGTCCTCTCCCCGAGGGCTGGGTGCTGACTTTCACTGCCATCAGTCTCCTTAATCCTCTTCACAGCTCAGAACGAGCAGGGGTCGTCTCCAGGCCAGCACAGGCTGAGCAGGGACAGCACCCAAGAGGAAGCCCAGCACACCTCAAAGCCCAGAGATTAATTAATTAACGCTAAACGGACAAATTCACTGCGACAAAACCAATGTTCTGCTGGGAGGAGGAATATAAAATGCTCCTAGGTTGAAATGCTGACAGCATTTTAGTTCAGATGAGCTCACCCTGAACCGCCATGAACTTTAATCCACAAACTCTGGCACCGGGACCTCACAGCAACTGGGCTCCATCACAGAAAGCCAGGGGTGCTATAAATACCAGCATTTACAAATTCTAGCTGCGTGCCTTGCACGGAGCAGCCTGAACGCTGCAAGCAGGATTTTTATAGCCCCACTGGGTAAGTAACTCTGAGAGGTTTCCAAGCAGAGAAGTAGTAGTGGAGGTGAGTCTTTCTCCTGCGGTCCTGCAGCCATACGTGAAAGAGAGTGTCCTTTTAACCAACCATAAATGCTCTCATATATAGCAAAAACCCCATCCAGGGCTCCTGACAAAGATGTACATACAGTTTATATCCAAACATGACACTGCCTGGAAAATTACTCTTCTTCATAAAAGATTTTAAAAATGGTTTCCCTGTAACTCCTAATAATTGTTAGAACAGAACAGCAGCGTAGCATAGCCTTTGAAACAGCATCATAAACATCTTGAAAATAAAGTAGATTTTATGATGGACTGTGGGCTGCTTCTCTTGACTTTGCTCCCTGGGGCCAAACACAAAGTTCACTATTGCACAAGATGCCCTCACTGCAAATTAATAAAGTTTATTCATAAGAATCAAAGGTGTCTTTGCTATCTCTACCAGAGATTAAAAGTTTATGAGAACAGGGACAGAACACGAAAATCTCTCCTGATTTCTTTCCTCCTTCACATTTATACTGCCTTTATCCTCCCCGGGGCAGCACAGTGTGTACCCTGGTGGGTGTGGCTGACACAGCAGGGCAATGCACTGTGACATAACCCGGTCTCCATCAGATCTCCAACCCCCTGGACCCCTCCATCCTCTGCAGGCAGAGGTGCCTCCAGCTCCTGGACCCCCGTGCACGGGTGGAACCAGAAGTGAACTGCTGTGGCTGATGGTCCACACTCAGCCAGCCACAGCTGCCTCGTCTGCTAAGGATGAGGAGGAAGCTGGGAGCACGGCCCTGCAGAGAAGGGGAGAAGCCAGGAGCAGAAAGCCTTCCCCCCCCGCCAAGGAAGCCACCCAACCTCTCCCGGGTACATTTCCCACACTGAAATCATGAGCAGGAGGATTGGAATGGCATCCCTGAGCGCCCCGGGGACATCTCTGTAAAATGCCGTTTTTCCAGCTGAGCAGATGGGGCTGCTCCTGCTCTCCTCTGGGCATTAATCCCACAATAAAAACCCTTCCTTCCTCCCTCCACCCCCCGGCCCAGGAGCCCACAGCTCCTGAGCAGAACACCTGATCTCAGGTAAATGAGGTCTGATACCCTCACACCACCTTTAGCACCTGGCTACAGATTAAACAGCTCCATGTTCCCACGTGCAATTCCTTCTGAAAGCACGCAGATCTCAGGGAGGCTGATAAAACCTGCACGTGCGTGGCCGTGCAATTCCATCCAGGAACCCCTCTGTCCCCGAACCAGGGCACAGAGCTGTGGTGGGCCTTGGGGGCTGGGGGTGTGTGCACGGCTTCTGTCAGCTCCCTGACTTCTCGAGCCCTTCCTCCTGACTGATCAGAAACTGAGAGCGACGTTTCAGGCACTGCACTTCTTGTGTGCGGTCACAGTCACCACGTGCATCCCTCCCCACATCCTGTTTACCCTGGTTTCCCCAGGAAGGCACAGGAGCACTGCCTATTCCATGCCCTGGCTGCTCAACACAGCTAAGTCTAAACCCAAAACGTATTAAAATAAATTAAACGTGTCCAAACCATCCTGGTGAGAAAGGGCAGCGGAAGGGAGCATCTGCTTCTACATCTCCAAGCTCATACCATCCTTTCTCTACATTCTCTTGTCCCATCCCTTTTATTTTGTCCAAATAGCTTAGACTTTGGTTTGGTTTTTCTGTATGTTTTTTATACTGGATCGGAAATGTACCGTAAGGGCATTTCTCACAAGTCAGGCAGGTCACATTCAAGTTTGCCAAGAAAAACATCTCTTTAGACAAAGGTAAATTTATCACAGTTTCTGAAACTATTCTGGAAGCCATGCATAAAAATAAATTGGGCTGAAAGTGCTTTCACAGTGAAAAACCTGTGAATGAACACAGATGAAACTGTGCAAAATATAACATATGAGAAGATGACCACCTGTGTGAAAGATAAGACACTGGTAAAATTCCTCAGGATCATTCTGGGATTATTAACCTGCCACCAGTGAACGTTTCTGTGATATTTATCAGGCACTTCCATGCACATGTCTATTGCCATTTCCAGGCACACACATACGTGCATGGAGGAATCCTAAAGATACCTGCTGAAGCCAAAAGTTTGAGGGGCCCTGTCAGTGCAGGAGGAGTCTNTTCTGGGTGACAAGGTGGGGATCAGGTGACAGGTTGGACTCGATGGTCTGAGAGGGCTTTTCCAAACTCAGAGATTCTGGGATTCAGTGCTAACCTGACAACCCTGAGGAACAGCGCCACGGAAAACGGGGTAATGGAATCCACTGCACAAAATACAATCACACACCTCTTCACAAGAAGAACCGATGCCGGAAACAAAATCACCCGCCAAGGCACAGAAGCGTCACCAGTTATTCAGAGTCACAAATCTTCTGCCAGCCACGGGAAGCAAACATCCAGGTAACGTTACAGGCCATGTATTACCAGGGGAGACAAGGACACTGATGGCAGAACAGGCATCCCCAAAGCCAGGGATCTTGTCCTCGTGCATCACCTGCACTGTGCTGGAAGAACAAACCCTGGCCCATCTGAAACACTGACCAATATCAGCAACAATTCAATGTTACTGATTTATTAATTCAAACTAAACCAAGGAGATTGTCCTGACAGTGTTCTAAGTGTCCAGCAAGCTTAAAATTGGCTTTTTAAGAGCCAATTTTATAGGCACAGCAGGGACCTGCAGCAGAGTAGAACGTGCTGAAGGCAATTAACTGCATCTGGAATCCCTGTCAGGGAGCAGAAATCACACATCCCAGAAGACCCTGAGCACATGAGGATGCCAGCAACAGCTACAGTGGCTGCAGCACTGAGGGCAGGGCCCAGACAGCCCACCTGAGCCACCCTGACAACGAACACCTCAAACCTGGCCTTCAAACACAAAAAACCAGCTCGTGCAGGTGTGGTGTCCACCTGCAGGAGACAGGTAAGGGTGGGCAAGAAAACAAAGAAAATTACAAGAGAAAAATCTACTCCAGTGGCAAAGAGCAACAGATTAGTAGTTTGCACAAGGGTGAGGGCTGGTTCCTGCCCCCGATGCTGTCCTTCTGCAGCTCTTGTTTTAGGGACACGTGCCTTAGGGGAGACCCAGTGTTCTGCAGAGTTGATAGAGGATGTAAAAATTAAATGTAATCAAGTAAAACATGATAATCTCAGTAAACTGACAGCAAGAGATAACACCCTTTATCTGTTTCTGTATGTAGATAATATATCTATAGCTATATCTATACACACATGAGGCACAAGGGGCAAAGTACCCAGTGTACTTTTGTACTTTGTACCAATCATTTGTGCCTTTGCCCAACATCCAAAATGCATTTCCATACAGATACTGCATCCAGCAGTATCACTCTGAGATTACTGATCCATTCCAACAGGCGTCACCAGGAAGGACAGGCTGACACAGCAGAGACAAACTAATGCAGGATGGGGCTCCCTCTTGCAAGTGCAACTTCTTAGATGGAGGCATTTAAAAATTAAAGAAATCAATTGCCATTAACCAGAAGCTCCCTACACCCTTCTACTCCTCAAGAAAAAGAACTGCATTGTGCTCAGTCCAGCAGAGAACTCCAGGGCTAAAAAAAAAATAAATGGAGGGATATTACCACTAGAAAAAGAGTAAGAAATGACCTATTGTTCTTGTGTCTGAATACTGTTGCATAATCAGCATTTGGAAAAGCTTACAGGGGTTGAAGTAATTTCCACTGCCATGTCAAAGCCTTTAGAGCTGAGAAAGTCTCGAGATAATCTGATCTTGACAAATCACACCAATTTACTCTTTTCTCCTTCCCTGAGACAGCAATCTCAATTCTAGTTTTGCAGTCAGCCAGTCTCTACCTTCCAGATCTCTCTCCCTCTCTTTAGGCAGGCTGGATTCACGCAGGATTGCACTCTGCTGCCCAGCGGGGAAGGCAAAGGGGAAAAGAACCCAGCTCCATTGTTGAGGAAATGTCAGAGACAGGTAGATTTGCCACCTTTCTTGACCACTTCAGACACCTTGGATCAGCCACTAAAAGCCCTCATCTGATTTCTTACCAGTCTCATGGCTTCAAGATTCCTGAAGGCCACTACAACTCCAGTGGTGGGGGAAGGGGGGGGGAAGGTTGAGGATGGGCTGATGGGCTCGTGGAAATAGGAACAATTTTGTCAAGGGAACAAAATGTTTCTGTCTTATAAGTCTGCCTAAATGCATGGAATTAACATTATATCTCTAGCTCCCAGTAAGTTCCCATCAAGGTTTATTCTTAGGTGTTCTTTCAGACTCTGCACAGGGATATTTCTGAGGTGATGTGGCTCAGTCACAAATCTCAGTCTTCCAGAAAAGGGCTCGGACTAAGACAGAGAGGCTAACGCATTCTGTGATTACCAGGCCGGAATTCAGAATTAGCTTTTGCAAACCCTGAAGTCAGACCTGGTCTGTGCCAAAGCTCTCCTTTGGCTCAGCCAGCCCCTGCAGTACCCAGGGCAGCAGTGGCAGTGGGGACAGGGGGACAGCCGCGGGGGCAGCAGTGGCAGTGGGGACAGCCGCGGGGGCAGCAGTGGCAGTGGGGACAGCCGCGGGGCAGCAGTGGCAGTGGGGACAGCCGCGGGGGCAGCAGTGGCAGTGGGGACAGCTGTGGGGGCAGCAGTGGCAGTGGGGACAGCCACGGGGGCAGCAGTGGCAGCGGGGACAGCCGCAGGGCAGCAGCGGCAGTGGGGACAGCCGCGGGGGCAGCAGTGGCTGGCAGAGCTGCCAGCAGAGCCCTGTCACGCTGGCCCTGCAGGGACCCGAGCTGCTCCCTGCCTCCGCCGCCTGCTCTGGCCCCGGCGGGCGCACGGCCAGGGCAGGGCAGGCGCAGACGAGGCGCCGGGCAGGAGAAGCACCCACCTTGTTGGTGCGGGGGTTCAGCATGAGCGGCTTCCCCTTCTCCTTGGTGTGCAGCCTGCGGCACTGCGCCATGGCGCTGGGCGCCGCCGCCTGCAGTCGGGCCAGCATCCTGCCTTCCTCTGGAGCACCTGCAAGGCAACGGCAAGGCTCAGGCAGCTCGCACGGGGAGAGCATCGTAACCCACAGCCACACCTGCCGGCCGCCTGCTGGCACTGACAGGTGCACGCAGCCCCGGCGGGCGCCTTTTAACCGCGCCAAGGAACGACCTCTGACCGCCCCGGGGCAGCCAGGAGGAGGGAAAAGGAGGAAGGGTTTGGAACGCTGAGGGTACAGAGTGGAGGGAGCACACGGGGACCCTGAGGGGAGCTGGCAGCCCGCTCTCCCTGGGCGTTGCCTTACAGCACCGCGGCACAGCAGAAATGCCAGCAGCAATTTTAACTGTCCACGGCGACCCACGGAACAGGTGCTGGCACAAATGCCAGCCAGGACAGGACAGCCTGGGCAAGGTGCAGCCACAAAATCCTCACTGAGATCCTCTGGAAGCTTCTAACAGCGAAATCTCCTGGCCTGGACAACACGAGAGAGAAACTGTGTCTGTCAGTGTTCTAAAACTGTGCTACAACCAAATGTGGAACTAAAATGGCCAAAAACTCCACTGAACTGCGGATTCCGGGCTTAGATTTTTACAATTCCAAACTTTAAAAACAGAAAGGTTATTTTCAGAAAGAATATATCCTCTTAAGTAAAGGATGTTTCCCTAAAAGAATTTAAAAATTGTTAGTATAACTCAAGTTCTAATCCTGATAGGTGTTAGCAACTCTCCAACTCATTTTACTCCATTATTGACCACAAGCTCTTTGGAGAAAAAAATTACCATTTCTCACAGGCTTGTATAAGGCAGGAGCAGCAGGGAATGTGCAGTGGACTCATCTCCCAGAGGTTATTTCACTGAGACAGACAAAGGGAAGCACAGCAGGACCTACCCAGGACCGTGGTCAGTGTGGTGACACAGGGAGGGGACGGCGGTGAGGACAGCAGGGGACCAGGACAGGGGACCCGTCACCCCCAGCCCAGCTATACATTGACAGCCCACACAGGCAGGGACCGTAAAGCAGGGCATGAGACGTTTTTAAGGAATGAAATGATGTATGGCTGGGGTTTTTAATTTCTTCCAGATGGGAGACAAAATTGAATTAAGGAACAAAACTTCATTATCTTAAATATTGCCTGAATACTTTAGAAGACCTTTCTATAATCAAATTTGCACATAATCAGCTTTTACATGGCAGACTGGTCTTGCAAGTTACAATCTTGAGGATTTTCTTGAAAATCTTTCCGAGTATTAAAAAAATCTGCAAACATTTAGTATTTTTCATCATGAGTTATGCCCGAGTTTCTCTTCTACCCACTGGGAAGCAGCTCTGCATTCAGAATTCATCCCTTTCTCCCAACCTTTACTTGTTTGTTTAGGTCTGTGAATAACAAAAGTTCCACTCAAAACCCCCGTGTTTATTTGTTTTGGGGTAAAGACCATAAATTTGCTGTGTGGAGTGGGAGAGGAGGCAGGGAAGCCTTGCCAGCACTACCAGCAAATGTTGCCTCCAACGTGCCTGTTCCTCCCCAAACCTGCTAGCGGTGGAGTGAGCACAGCTGGTCTGCCAGCACTCAGGGAATCAGCATCAGACAAGGGAAATTAATTCTGTGCTGCCTTTAGGATCACCAATTCAGTTTTAACTGGTTTTGGTTCTGGTTGCTCATTTGCCATCACCACGTGGTTTGCAGGTCCATCTCCCTGTGCAGGGGGGCCAAAAATGGCCTGTGAGTCACAGCGTCAAACCCCAGCCCACAGCCCCATCAGCCTGGTGCCAGAGCGGCTTCAACCTGTCACCAGCAAATACTCAAACAAGGAATTAAACACCAGGACAAGCACCACACCTTAACTCACGCTAATTAAATGCAAATTACTTTGTTGCAATTAATGAGCATTTAAGAACCAAACAAGATTGTGGCCCAGATTCACCCTAGCTTGATCAATTAACTCCAATCAAGGAGGCAGAGGGGAAAAGACTTTTCAGAGGCTTGATATAAATCTTGCTTTCTTCTCTGAGGTGTGAGAGAGGAGACTTGCTCCTCTCGGAGTTGTCACACCAGCACCTGAAATTATTTCTTTGATGGAGGCATCTCAGATTCGTGAAGGGGGAGAATCAACTTTCATTTTCCACTGAGCCCTTCTGCTTAGATTCAAGAGATAGGAGCCCAGTTAAATCATGTCCAGCACAAAGCCTGACTGGTCACTCAGCCCTGAGCTCTCCCTCCCCTGCTCCTCCAACTGTCCCTGTTTTTTGTTTCTCTCCCATCCTGCACATCTCCTCCTTTCATCACAGACAGAAAGAACAGTTTCAATTCCCTTCTGGATGTGGTTTAGCAAGGGCTTGCCCCCAAAACCCACCTTAACCTGACCTACCCCGACCCCACAGAGCAGGAAATCCTTCCCCGTGCCTGCCCCCACTGCTCTAGAGGGCTGCCAGCAGCTCTGCCTGCACGGCCAGGTCCCTGTGTGACCCAGGCCAGCTCTGCTGGCCACCCGCCNGACAAAGAATCCCAGAGTGGATGGGGTGGGAAGAGACCTCAAAGCTCATGCCATGGGCAGGGACACCTCCCACTGTCCCAGGCTGCTCCAGCCCCAGTGTCCAGCCTGGCCTGGGGCACTGCCAGGGATCCAGGGGCAGCCACAGCTGCTCTGGGCACCCTGGGCCAGGGCCTGCCCACCCTCCCAGCCAGCAATTCCTTCCCAATATCCCACCTGTCCCTGCCCTGTGGCAGTGGCAAGCCATTGCCTGGGTGCTGTCCCTGCATGCCTTGTCCCCAGTCCCTCTGCAGCTCTCCTGGAGCCCCTGCAGGCCCTGCCAGGGGCTCTGAGCTCTCCCTGGAGCCTTCTCTGGTGCAGCTGAGCAGCCCCAGCTGTGCCAGGCTGGCTCCAGAGCAGAGGGGCTCCAGCCCTGGCAGCATCTCCGTGGGGAAGAGATGAGAACTGAGGGAAAGAGCAGCACTGGCCACGATGTGAAAACACACACACAGGACTGAGGTTGTGCAATGCCCTGTGAGGAAGAATTAGGAGGAAAGAAGTAGAACTGAATGAGGAATAAACTGCTGCCCAAACACGTGTCAGCACAACCAGGATCTCTGTTCTTGGATCTCAGTGCTTGGCAGGGGTGAGAACTGAACAAGACTGTGGTGCACCTCCGGACGGAGTCCAGTACAGCTGGTAACTTTGGACTTGCTGCGTCACAAGTGAAGGGATCAAACCCTTCAGCACACCAGAGGACAGCTCCCTGCTGTGCCTTATCAGGAGGCATCTGGCCAGGTCAAACTAATTACCGATACGCAGTAGCGCCCTTATCTGGGAGCAAATGTTCTGCTGCTCCAATTATAGATTTGTTAAATGGCAAAACTACTTATAAGGGAAAGGTTCATCACGCTCTTAAAAGGCAGAATTAGGCTGGGCAGAGAGTCGGGCAGCTCAGAGTCAATTAAAGCAAGGCCAGTTTCAATTACTGCCCAGGCTGCCTGACCTGTGGATCTCCCCTCAGTGCCAAGGAGTGCACAGACACTTGTGCTGCATGACCGCAGCCTGCCTTCAGGCTGAAGGGTGGGGAAGCAGAAATGCATTTCAAGTGCTCCTGAAATCCTGTGTCAGTGATTTATTCCAGTCTTTCCTTCGTGTACAGAAACCAACCTGTGCTGAGGAGCTTTTTTTTCACTGACAAGCTGAAATCATTAATTTAAGGCCATAGAGGCCCCACAGAATTTCCAGTCTTTTAGGCCTCAACCGTTTGTAAGCCAACAGGCATTTCCTCCTGTGTCCCCACAGCAATCCCTCTGGTGAGCCTGCACCACCTCAGGTCTGGTGTGGATGCACCATGCACTCTATTCCCTTTTTTTCCTCAGTAATAAACAGCCCAGCCTGGCCCACCCAAGCATGACACAAACCAGGCACACTCTGGCTGGCTTCATCACTTCAGTAATGATAAAGCAGTCTAGAATTATTACATTAGGCATGCACTGGCTATAAGTGTGTCTCCCCAGGAGACTCCTGCCTAAAGAAAGCAGCTCTCCCTGCACCCACCACCCCTCAGCAGGCCAAGGAGACACTTCCATTCCAGAACAGGAGCATCCCAGCAGGGAGGAGCAGAGGGCTGAGGATGGGGGACATGGTTCTGCACAGCAGCTCGGCGCCTCCGGCTGCCTGAGCTGACCAGATGCTGCTGCTGAGCAAAGTCAGCAGGAAACAGCGGCAAAACTATTCCAGGTTCCCTCCAGCAAAGTCCTGGGCCACCACGTTAAAGGACATTTCTAAGGCACCTTGAGATCTGCAGATTAAAAGGAACAGACATGGGAAGAAATCACTAACGAGGTGTTTGGCAGAGGCAGGAGGGTTATTTTGGAAGCAGGTCTTTAATAGGTTGGAATTACTTTTCTCCCCTTTTATTCTGAGGCAGCCAGTTCAACAGGGAGAAAAGTTAGGTGTGGGGCACTCAGGCAGTGTAAGTAAGTTCACCTCTGGAGGCTGGAAACATTCACTACACGAAGCACACTCAAGTGAACTCAGATGAGCATGATTCCAGAACACCTTCCTAAAAAGAGTACTTGTCAATTACTGTAATTTACAGTGTTATCAGGCTTCTTGCAGCACGAGCAGGAAACAGGGCTGAATTGTTTGGTACTGGAGTCTTGGTTGGTAGCAGCTCTTAGCAGACAGCATCAGAGAGCTGTGTTTTTATACATTAAGGGACCTGACCTAAATATTCTAATTCCTAAGCACCAAAAAGCCCATCATCTTTTACTGTGGAAACAGCAGCAGCAGTATTTTTGGCCAAGACTGACAAGATGTCAGATGACATTCTTGATTTATTTTCATTTGTGTAACTATGAGGGCTACTGGTGGTAAAGGCAAGGACACAGACCTTATCCTAAAACCCCTCAGAAATACGCCAGGAATAGGCAGAAGGGTACTCATGTTCTGTTCTGGAGAACTGGAACTCTCTGTGCTGGAGCTGTTCAACTCGGAAACAGAGATAATTCTTGGATGCAGGTTGAGAGGTGGACAAGAATGTTCCCAATGAACTTGCTGCACTTACAAATGGGAGTTCTTCCTGGGAAAGCGGCTCAGCACTGAGCACAGAAACCAAGCCGCTGGCAGCCCAGGTGAAGTGTAAGCCTGCCAGTCTCTTACAGACCTCGCTGTGTGCTGCTCGGGGCTTTGAAAAGAAATACCCCACCTAAATTACGGAAGGACCTGAGAATCTACACATGCATGAGCTACCAGTGCTGCTTCTGCTGCAGGGAAGGTGCTGGCACCACACGTAAAGATGAACATTCAATTAGTACTCGCTCAACCACGGCGTGCTACCACGCACTTTGACAGCTTCCGTCTTGGTTTGCAGGAGAAAAAGCTCCAAATCTTGCCTGCACTCAAGCTGCTGACTCACAAGCCACTGCGCAGGATTATCAGAACTTTCTTCCTGTGACTGTAACACACGGTTTCTTTTTAATACATAGGCTAGGGTTAAATTCCTACAGATATTATCGTGTCTAATAAGGCATTAGACACTGCTGGCTGCACACACACGGGCCACCTGCAGAGCTGCACATTCTGCCCAGCTCTTTCATTCGCCCGTATGTAAATTACAGGTACACAGAAAACCTCCCTTTGATGTTCACTACTTTTTGGAATTACCAACACGAAGAGACCAAATAACCGACATTTGGTGGTTTTCATCTCGCTTGGCGGCAAGACTGTCCTTTTTCACCAACCCTTTATCCATGTGCTCTAAGTTTGGTTTGGTTTCCTTCCTATTAATGATGAGATTCTTGCCATGACACAACACCCCGGGCTGCTCAGACACCAGCACTCAGTGTTTTTGAGTGGAGCCTGGAGCCAGCGACGGCGGCGTGGGAGCCACGGCCGCTTCTCCGAACAAGCAGCCAGGAGGCCAAACCCCAGCACCAAAGTGCCAGGCGGCGCTTCCTGCTCCAAGGCCGCGACAGCTGCTCCGCTCCTTCCCAACTTTGGCTCTCCACGGCCACGGCAGTCGGCGGCAGGTCGGGCCCGGCTGAGCCCGCTGGCGGGCGCTCCCCGCGGCCCCGGGCGGCTCCCGGCGGGCTGGCAGCTCCATCCGTCACCGTTCCGACAGGGGTAAACACGCACGGCCACGGCCGCGGCCGCTGCCCCGGCTCCTCGCAGGG
>VXBQ01009730.1:4215-25301 GCA_013400175.1 Phainopepla nitens | reverse complement strand
AGATCCACTCTGCTGCCCTGTACCAGGCAGAGGCTTGGTCAACACAGGCCCTAGAACAAGCTGCTTTGCTCACCTCACTGCTGGCAAGAATCGTGAAGCAAACCAAGATTATTAAATCCTGATGCAAATTAGGAGCTGCCAGCCTGTATCTTCCATTAGCACTGCCTTTCTTACCAAATGGAAGAATTAAGGACATGCTCCTGGAGATGAAACACCTCAAGCGGCTCGGCTAATCCTGCAACATGATAGGTGACATGCACCTCTGCTTTCAGGGTGGCTGCTACCTTCCTGGCCTCTACTTATTTTGTGGTGATCAGACATGTGCCTTCTCACATGTTTGGGGAAGACAGGATACTACTCAGAAGAAAAAAAAAAAAAAGGGAGTGGAAGAAAAGGTAACAGAGAGAATTTTCCACCAACTGAGATGAGGCTCAAGCTGCTGCATATTTCACTGCTGTTAAATCTACTTGTACAGGTACAAATGAACTCACTTGAAATAGTATCGAGAGAAAAATCACTGCCTGTTTTTCTTCCAAGTGTCCCTTCTTATTTAGCCGTGATGGCGGTAATTTTAAAGTATTAAACAAGATGTAAAAATTTTCTGTCTCATTCTCTTCCTTTATTGTATCTAAACATTTTTAGACATGACAGCTACCAGCATTCATAAAGTGAAGATTTGTTTTGGTAAATCCCTTCCTACCATAATTATGCTGACAATTTCTTGAAAGAAAGATTTCTCCTAAAAACTTTGAGTGAGATGCTTTGATTGTACTTTTAGGCTGAAAGGAATTCTGTTTTGTTGCAGAGACCTTTCACATGGGTGTTGTCATTCTGCTTCCATATAGTCCCAGGAAATCTTGTTTTCTCAGGAGAGCAAGTGGGGGAAAAGATGATATTAGGCAATGCATTCTCCATCATATACCCCCCATTTTCTCCTTTCTAGCCAGAAAGTTTCCTCTTTGGCAGGAGCAAAGAAAACACTTTTTAAATGTGTTACCATACTCTAACGTATCAGTTCACAGAAAAAGGGTTTGCCCCACAGATCCTGATGATTTTATAATCATTTTGGTCACTATAAAAGGTCATGCTACCAAAGAAAGCCAAAAAAACCTGGAATAGCTTTGGCCTAAAGAGTTCTTCCTTTGAGTGGCTGCCCACAATGGTGTACAGGATTTACAGGGCATTAAGTAGCCAAACAAAATATTCCAGGCTTAGTAATTTTCAAATAGCAGCTGATTTCAATTTTTTTTTTGGCATTTATACACACATCCTATTGCAAGCTTGATTCATTTATTTTTATGCTGGAAAAAATGTTAAAGCAGGAATGGGAAGTTCAAGAAAGTGGGAGTTCATACATTGAGTGCATATGTGGTTTAGTGGTGTGTGCCATGTGTACACATCACTTACTGGGGAAGTTAAATCACTTTTGGATGCAAATTTCAGCAACTGCTTCCAAAATTCAGTCAACTTCCAGGCTTTGAAGTTATGTTCTCCACAGCCTGTTATTGAAATAATTCTTGCCAGCTCAAAGCAAGCACCATTTTCTGAAGCAGAGATTTTTCTTCTTTTGCTCTGCAGGCTGCAAAGTGATGCTCTTGCATTTACAGACTGTCTCCCACAAACTGGAGCTGACTGTCTTCTCTCTATTAGGAACACAGCATCTGTTGTGCACTGAAGGTTTTTATTTGGTTTTTTAAATTCTCATACATTCATCATCACCAATGATAAAAATGAATGCAGATTTCTTCTGTGCACAAACAGGACCTTCATTTTCACAGTTATTGGGGAAGCCTTGGAGTTGTGGACATGCACAAAGTTTTGTCAGTCTTAGCAAACTACTGTTCCTTTGTGGTGGGTGCCTAAAACAGTAGTGACAAAAAATTTACATGACAAAGAAATTAAAAAGTATCTTTAGCTCTGACTTCCAGATGACTGAAGAACAAGTTTCAATAAAAGGAGTTATGACTCATGCACCAGTTTGCAAAAGTGCCTCCTGTCACTGGGAAGAACAGCCTTCTGTTTGCTTCTTTCAGGCTGTTTCCTTACAAAAGGGAACAGACTGGGTAGTGGTCTCTCTGAGCTGGGAAAATGTGGCTCCCCACTGAACCTGCTGTTCCAGATGTGAGTGTGCTGCAGTTGCTCTGGCCACTGGTGGTTCCTTAGTTCCCTCAGGCCTCATGCCATCCAGAAGAACAGCCATCAGAGGGTGGTTGTTGGGGTCAGGTGGCCCCCAGTGTGGGCACTGTCTGGGAGGGTGTTCAGCACATCAGAAGCCTCGTTAGAACTTGCTGAGCTTGGTGACCTCCTCAGCACACAAGAAGCACTCCTGCAGAGAGATGGCTTCCACGAACAGCTCAGTTAGTCAGGGGAATAATTTAAAACCTTATCTCTCCTTCCTTTGTTGGTCCCTCTCTGGCTGTGTCCAGCCTCCCTTGCCCCACAACTCCACAGGTCTTGCCAAACATTCAGGTTTTTAAGTGCATTTTCCCTTGTTTCCATTATAAAAAAATCCAGCTGATGCAAATATTGCCTCTCTGGGGGAACTGGTCTTTGCTGGGCAATCATTGTTGCTGTAATCTTCCCAATGGAGTTAATTATGTGTTTGCAATTAACCAATTATGTATTACCAGGAGGAGAGTAAATCAACCCTTTTATCTCCATTAACAGGATATTTCCTGTGAGCCTTTCTGCCAAAAGAACAGGGGAAAGATGGGATGATTCTGCATGTTACATAAGCATGTTTATTTCAGGAGCTCTCAGCACAGTGTGTTGGGCAAAGCCACCTCTGCTCCAGCTCCAGCTCCAGTTCCAGCTCCAGCTCCAGCTCCGGCTCCGGCTCCAGCTGCAGCATGGCCACACAGCTCCTGCCTGGTGGCAAGGGCACCAGACCCTCACAGCAGCCTAGGCTGGGTGACTGTTGACCACAGCTCACAAGTCCCATTCAGAAGCAGGGAAATAAATTTCAAAGATGTTATGCTCCTGCAGATGAAATCCCTTGGGCTCAGTCGAATGGTCACCCTGTCTGAAAGCACCAGGCTTGCAGAGAGGGGGATCTTGGAGCTGCTGTGAGCTTTACTGTGCAGATAAAAGAGAAAAGAGGCCACCCAGGCTCTCGCTTGCTCTGTGTTCAATTAGCCTGTTCATTGATGGGCTAACCCTGCAGAATGGATTTTCCCACTGATTGAGCTCTTAATATAAATGAGTTATGGTTTAAAACTCAAACCATATATACCTCTTTTTTTCCCCTTGGAGATATTCTTCCCTCATATTCTGTTCAGAGTGTACTTTCCCTCCAATGAGTATTTGCAACTCTATTGCACTTGAGGGCCTACATTTTCCTTATTTCTATAATCAGCACTGAGGTTGCCATTTGCCTCAAAATGTTTGTATTTATTTATTATTTTTCCTGGCTCTCCTCTTGTACTCAGTTTGAAAAGACTGAAAAGTTTACCCCTGCAGCTCCTTCACTCAGGTTTTTACATAGGAATAATTAATATATGATATGTGTGATATTGTTCCATGGATGGCTACAAAGGCACGATTAGCCAGTAATGCTTTGGGCAAACTGAGACTCATTCAAGTATTATCAAATTTAACTTCAAAAAAGAAATTGTTCTTTTTGAATACAACATATACATCTCTTTTGGAATACTTCTCTTGTTCATGTTTCATATGTTCCCTATTAACTTTTCAGACTTTGATAAGGAACTTGACTTCCTGTACCTGCAGCAATAACTATTTAGTGCCTAGTAGCTCACTTCTCCAGAGCCAAACTGTCACTTGAACAGTCTTTTGGATCTATAATAGTAAAAACCCAATAATATGGTGGAAAGAAGAATAAGCTTTAATGAAATTGTGCCCACATTCCAAAGTGATTGGGTCAGTACTTTAGAATCTGAAATTTTACCTCAAAGTCTAATTTTTGTGTGCTTACAGAAACAGAAGCAGATAGAAAAAGTGCTAGAAAGGCATTGCTTCTGAGTAATATTAAAAAAGATAGAAATTACAAATAAAACTTTTAAAACTTGCTGTTGTCATTAAATTGAAATTTTCCTCAGCCAAGTATGGTATTCCAGAACACTGATATTTAACATCTAATCACATTAAAATAGGCACTTCATAATACATATTTATGAAGACAGTAGCTCATGAATTTTAAGATTATTTCTATTAAAAGCACCATAATAACTCTGTAACTTTTCGTTTCTGTATGAAATGTGGCAAAAAAGTCCCTCAGGTAGAACTGAAGATATTGTGAATTCTTGCAGTCAAGAATAAGTCCAATTGCAGTTTGGTATATAGATTTTAAAATAACAATTCAGATTCTTAGATTAAAATTATCCTTTGGCAACTAAGCATCTACTTATGAGAATTTGTGTCTTGTTTTTCTTTTTCATGGCCCTGGAAGGTGACGGGAAATAACCCCAAGTCAATGAAACAGTGGATAGTTCTGGAATGATCTGGCATAAATCTGAGATGCTGCAGCTTGAAGTGGGAACTGATTTGCAATGCAGCCTATGGGTTATTCTGATGTTGGTGGCCACAGATGGTGTTGTGTCTCCTGTTCAGAGCTGACTGCAGCCTTTCTCACCATACCTGATGGTACTGACTCTTCAAGACGAGACTTAGGACCTTCTGGAGGCTTAGGGAAATAAGGGTCAGCAATCTCATGCTCATTTTGGTCAAAAGCGTTCTGCCTGAAGTGAGGAGCACTACAATTTAAGGATGGAAATTTCTTTAGCATGATCGTACAAATTCTTATGATAGAAATGATTAGGCTTTGGTTAAAAATATCAGGCAGGCCAGATGGCACTTCCAAAGGCATCTGGGGAAATTTGAGATACATGCATGTTGACCGAAACCAGAAGGAGTGCAGTGAAAGATGCTCTGCTAGTGATGTTCCATGGCCCGAAGGGGCAGAAGGCTGGTGTGTGTGTCCATGTAAGAAGGTTTGAGAACTGACATCTCCTATCCAGAACCCTCCTCCACCTCAAGCCCAGTCCTCCTGGAGCTCAGAGTGAGCTTAATGGAAATAAATCTGGTATGAGGGAATGGGGAGAACAAGGGACCAGAAGGGGGAAATTTCTCTTTTGACCATGCAGCAGGACAGTCGTTGTGTCACCTGTCCTTTTGTCCCAGAGCTCACACACATCTCACCCATGTTGTCCATCCCCAGCCTCCTGCCAGTGTTTCACTCCAGTGCCCCTTCCTCCTCCCCATAGCTATTGGGAACCAAGTCTGTGGCTCCCCTGCAGCAACATGATGGGGTCCTAGGATCTCACAGACATCTCTGCTCCTCCTCAGTGACACGCAAGGGGGGTGAAAAGTCATAGGAGTTGAAGAGTCAGCTTCCAAAATGCTGAGTTCTTTGATTTTTCTTCTATAGCAGTGCTCATTCCTATGGCTTCACTTTGTTCCACAGCCCAAAACAGCAGTAAGGCATGCTCACCATGTATATGGTGGAACGACATCTCACTCTGCCTGAACGCAGACCAATAAGCTTTTTTGAAGAATGAGGATGCTTGAAAGCATTGCCACAAGTTGCAACAGCTGTCTTTGCTCATCAGCCACAGAGGTGAGGTCAGTTTTGTTCCCCCCAACAAGGATCTTTACCAAATTTTTTGTTAGATCAAGGAGTGTTTGTGCACGAGCACCATGATATTGCTGTTTTAATCAATAGAGTGTGACCAAAAAATCATCTGAAAGTCATCAATTTCTCCTTATAGAGGCCTTGTAGACCAGTTGCTTTTCATTATCCCAAATTTCAGAGCCTGTCACCGTTTATCTGTTTGCTCTTTGGACTGAAGATGAAAAATCTGCACTGTTTACAAACTACTGGACATGCAGTTTCTCATCTAAACACAGAAAACCACAGTACTTTGAGTATCTCAAGGTTGTTTACTTGTCCGTTGGAGGCATTCATTGCATTTTTTAATTTCTCTGTTTCCTCTCTCTTATAGTTTGGATTCAAATACTTCCTCTAACACATATATTTAAAGAAAATTAGTTCTCATAAAGTATGGGAGTAGCAAAATCAACACATGAGGGAGAAGTCTGAAGAGAACAAAAGAACAAAAACTCAGCATGTTACAACAAAGACGTAATTACAACTGATATTTTTTCTGCAGACTAATATTTCCAGAAATCAAAAGACAGTTACAAATTTCCTTGGTCCCTTCAAGATAAGAAGAAAAGAAAATTAAAACACTTCACTGAAGAATAATGATGAAATTAGGCAGCTATCAAGAACATGTAATTGAAAATTATCAAGAAAACACACTTAGAGGTACAGGAGTTCAAATAAAGCTTCTTGCATGATGAAACAGTAGTGCTCTTAACTATGAGCTGCAGTATCAGTAAGTTGTTGACCATTAATACTAGGAAAACCTGTAGACGAATTCCTCCTTGAGCAGGTACACAGAGTGCCTCTGCAGAAATTGGGCAATGCAGCCTTGTCCAAACTGCGGCCTAATTGAGGCCTGCAGAGGCCTGTAAAGCCCTGAGTTTGTGATGCAGTTGAAAATAGTCTAATCTATGTTTTTGTAAAGTATACCAATTATAGAGTGTTTTAGCGATAGGTTAAAACAATGGGCCAATTAGGCAGAATCTTAGTCAGGATTGGAATGTAAACTATTTTATCATATATAAGAAATGTGCGCAACAGAATAAGGGGATTTTGCCATTTTAACATTTTATCAGTGTGTCTTCCTTCTCTTTTCCAGCTCCTTGTTAAGGTGTCCTGCTTCTAAAACCCACTGTGTTTATTATCCACTCTCCCATGACTCATACAGAGCATTATCTTATAGCACCACAAAATGAACACGCCAGATTTTCTCACGATTGGTTATATGAACATCCCAGTGGAAGGCTGGTTCAACATCTATGAGAAGGACAGTCATGGTCAGATAGAGGCCTTACATAAATTAGTTTGACATTTTTTTTCCCAGACTTATTCTTACCCAATTTATATATCCTCCAGTTTTATACAGACATCAGCAGCATGCCACATGTTCAGCAGTTCAAAGATCATTTTTTACAATAAATATGTTTTTTCTGCAGTCAGAGTCCCTTTTGAGGAAAGCCACCTGTCTTGCTCATCTAGAGAACCTAGGGGGCATGTTTCTCATGAGATTTTTCTTGCTTGCTCCCTGTCTGTGAGCAAATAAGTCAAAGGAGGACATTTTTGCTTGAGACTGGATCAATACAATAATTTTATGCTTTGTAAAGCATAAGTGCAAAATGCAACTGTTTCCACCTAAGCAGTGATGTCCTGGTAACTTCAATATTTTATCAGAAATCAGGTAGACTTTCCTGAGCACCAAGTATTATTATATGTACTACTATTACTGCAGCTACTACTACTTCTACTACTACTAATAGTAATAATAAAAATAATATAAAAATGCAATTTTTTGAGCAACTGTCATTGCAGAAATGCCAGCAAAGGCTAAAATCAAAGCTGCATCTCTTATGTTCAGCAGCTGCGAGAGCTGGTGTGAGGAACAATAGTTTGGGATGGCTTTCCCCTTATCCGGGGATGGTCAAGGAGTGAAGTTATGGCAAGGTACAAAGTGTACCTTGCACTGCCTTTCTTCTATGGCCAGGCTTGTGCTAAAACAGTTCTCAGCCTGCAGGAAGAACCATGCATAATTATGTGACGGAGTCAAGGCTCACTCACTTGAGGTCACAGATTGAAAGAAGTAAGGGATGTTTTGTGTCAGATATTCTGAATAATTTTATTTAGCTCCAGAGTTTGAACAAAATATATTGCTGTTTTGGAACATCTAATTCCATTAATAAGGTTTTATTTTGACTTCTTGTCCAGATGGAGTAACAATCCTGGGATGTCTAAAAAGATCTGATTTTGACCATTCTGACTGAATACAATATTTGATGGGAAAAATAAGGTAATCTTTTATCTACCCCAAGAGACTGTAATTCCTTTGTGACTGATGTCTATATATATGTATATATATACACATATATATATATATAAACACCAGTGTATGAGCTCTGGACTTTCTGCTTGTTGAGCAGTCCAGAGTTTTCATACATCATCATTTTCTCATGCCAAGAATGCATGCTAGAACCTTCTCTCTGAGCCACAGTTTTGCCAGCAGCTGCAATCTTCCTAGCTGTGCTCCCATTGCCTTTGTACACAGGCAGAGGGACGGGAGATCAGAAATGTGTAACTGCTACAGATCCCTGACTGAGACGACTTTTCCTGAGCTCATCCCATCACTTTAATAACACCTTTATAGATTATTACATAGCCAGCTAAACATGAACCCCTCTACTCCAATCACCAGCACCACAAAGTCTCTCCCTCAAAAAGAGTAATTTTGTAGTTAAAAAAATGAAAAAGATGCAGAGCTTCATCACAGAGTCAAGATTTACTGTTGCTGCTGCTGAAGAGCTGTGTGGGAAAATAGTCTGGTGCCCTGGAGTTCAAATCTACAGCAGCGCATTCAAGACGTCTGAGCCCTTGAGAGCATTTGCTGGTGTAGTGAATTAAATTTAGAGCAAATTCAGCTTTGGATTTAGATATGTGAGATTCACCTTTGACCTGGCTTTGGATAGAGATTTGGATGCCAGTCTTGTTCAAATATGTGGGCAGTGTGCATTTTGTGCTACTTTTCAGGATAAAGGGAAAGGCCATAATTTCTATAGAGAATACTTTACCTACTGGATAAAAATTCAGGTTACAGCATCTACTTATCTCTATCTTCGTTCTTTTCTACAAAATCAGGCTTTAAGTTGTCTGTGATAAGAAAAAATTCAATTTATTAGTATTAATGCGAAGAGCAAATTGGAAGAATACCATCAAATTCTGACAAGTTTCATACAAAGATCTGAGTAACTGGGTTAATGTATGGATTTCATGCAAACCATAATAGACAGTTTTTCAGATAGCAAGATACATATGGCTTGTCAGGGAAGATTAGGTTTGCATTGTGTTGTCTTCTGGGTTTTCTATTTTTTAAATGAGGATAGGGAAAAGTAAAACTGAGGAGTTTATGGAGGTCCAGAAAGATTCTGGGAAACTGCATTAAGAAACACCTTCCTGGATCGGTTTAGCTGAACTTTTAATTGCTGAACCAAACCCAAGTTTGCAACAATAGATGTCCTCGTCCACCAGATAAAACCAAAGAACTTCTCTGCAAAGGCTCCATGTGGCCATCACCCTCCAGCTAGCCCTTCCTCCTGCTAATTAGCACCCACACATGGGCAGAAATTGTCAAAAGCTACACCTCTTTCCTAATCTGGTTTCAAAATACTCTGTCATCGCAGCTGTCCAGACTTCTTGTACTAATGGTTGCCATGACAGGAGTTTTCTCTTTAATCCCTTTTTGGGGACACCCTTTCATCTACAGCAGTGATTACGCTAGTCACAGCTTCCTGCTGAGCCCTGTCTGTCTGCTAAAAGGAAAATGGAAATAAAAATGAAAAGCCAGCCAAGGTCCCTCCTTTATTCCATACAGAGTAACACTATACATATGTAATAAATAAATAAGATTAAACAATGTAAAGCTAAGTAAAATAAAAAAGCTAGAAACTATTTCTGCCCTTGTTAAAAAATAAAAAAAAAAGAATAGTTAAAAAATGTATTTTTTCAGATCCTATCTGGTTCACAGACTGCAAACAATAAATTAATCTCATTGAATCTTAGAAGAGAATTAATCTTGTTGAATCTTAGATGAGTGAAGACGAATTATCAGCCTCTGATCCTGATTTGAGAAGAAATCCCTTGGGGCAAAACCTAGAAAGGGTGTCTACTGATGGCAAATTTCTCAGACATTAGGAGTTAAAAGCCACCCCTTGGAACATACCAAAGCTCATCTGCCCCCAGCACTGTATCCTTTGTGCCCAGTCTCACCTCCAGATGCCCCTCCAGCCATAGCATGGGAAGTCAGCATGGCAACTAGTGCTCCCTGAGCGTGCAAGCACATCCCTTGCACCACCGCCGTGACCTTTTTAGGACTTACCTGCCAGTGACTCCGTCTGCATTGAGATCCTGAGCACTGTCAGGTCCCGGAAGCTTAGCAGCTGTGTTGAAGAGGACCAGACACAGAAGATGAAGAGGACCAAACATGGTCCATGTCTTTGTTGCTCAAACACCACAGCCCCTGAACGTAGGCCTTTCACTCCTCCACAGCCTGTCTTCTCTTTGTTGTTGCTTTGCCTACACATCATTACTGTTGTTATATTAAAATACCGTAATTACAGTCCCCAGGTCAAGTTGCAGTTAAACAAAAACAATGGCAGCAATGGCCAGGTTCCCCAGTGGCACTTTCCCTTGTACTGTGAATCTTTGTCTGGGGGAAACACAGAAGAAGGTGGTAATTAAGAGACACAAACAGATATTTTGGTAGCTTTGTCAGAGTCAGTGAGTCTATAAATCCATTTTAGCTGAAGATCTGGCCCTGTTTCAGCAAGGAAACAAGACAGAAGAAGGGATAAACAAAAAGTGTGTGAAAAAACCAGCACATTGAAATTATGCCCTTTTTCACCCATGCACACAAAGGAACTGTGCCAAATTTGAGACCATGTTCCCCTACCTCTTTCTCCTTTCCCAAAGTTTATGTGAGAGTGTGTCCCTCAGCCCTAGGTAAGAATGCAGACCTGGAAAGGAAATGGGAAGCATTCACTGGGCTGGTCCAAATGCAACACTGGAAGAGATGTCAACACTCTCTGTGATTCGCAGACCTCATACACTCACAGGGGCACAAACAGAGTTGTAGGTGGGAAGACAGCTTTTGGCATTCTGAAGGCTTCAGAAGTCTCTCTGAGCTTGCTAATTCTACCAAAACTCCACTGCTTTGAAGTCGGCTTCTTCCATTTTGCTGCTCCCTTCCCTTGATTTTTTTCCTCCCCTTGTTCATATAAACACCATACCTGGGGAGGAGAAAAAGGCTTGGACAAAGTGGTAACTCAAGCTCAATCCTCTGTGGACTGAGGATTTACTTTTTTCATTCTCTTCCAGTAGCCCCGTGTTTCTGTGAGGCTTTGCACATCCAGGAGTGTGCCCAAACTGAGCAGTATAGAAGAAAGCTCGCACAGAAATGTCGTACTCAAGCTTATTGGAAAGGGAACTCAAAGCTGACGATGATGTAGAGCACATACAACATGTGGAACTGAATAAAAAATGAAGAATGGGTTTTGGATATCTTGGTCCCCAGCTAAAATGTCAAGAGTAATATGAAAATGAGAGAAGGCAAAGTACATTTTCCTTTCGTCCTGACAGATTCAGTTTTTGACTCTTTAGTGACAGTTAATTAATATTTTTGGGGGATTTTTTTGTGTGTGTTTTTGCATCAGAAACATTATGAACACACAGAGACATGTATTCTGCTGAATCTTAAAGCTTAGTTTTAATGTCACAAAGTCAAGGGCAACAGGCAACCTTAAAAATACAGATATTTAAAACTTCTCTGAAGTTCAAGCTATTACTTATCCCCATCTGGGTTACACATGGCGAAGCAGAAAAGGAGGCCCTCATCACTGCATATCCATACTGGTAAAATCATCTTGCTAGAGGGATCTTCTGGGGAGTACTATGGCTTCACACAAGACAGGTCAGACACGGTGGCTTTGTTGGGTTTTGGACTCCCAGTCAGCTGCCTCCTCCCTTTACCAAGGGTCAAACCCTTGTGGGCTTTTTTTGTCGTACTATAGTCGAAGCTTAAACAAGTTCACCAAGAGCTCACTCTTTACTCCCTGAGGTTTTTACTGGGAGCTTGATCTTCTCTAGGCAGGCTGGTGGCTTCCCTTGAGCTCCTTTTCCTCTGCTTTTCTTTGGCTTAGGTGTCCTACAGGCTCTCAGAGTCCTACAGGCTGTCCCTCTCTGCATTCATCTCATGGCTCACTGAGTGGGCATAAGTTCTAATGTCTGGGCTCCTTTGTTTCTTTGTTTGCTCTGCTGATCTGTACATGACTTTCTCTTGCTTTCTGAAGCATTTTCCTCTGCCCCCTCAAAGCTTGCCTGCTGAGCTGATTGAGCTTTTGCTCCACCAGCCCTGGAGCTTAGCCACCATGCCCCGCCATTCCCATGTTGTGCAGAAAATGGCAAGTCTGATGCAGGAGTGAGGTAGCAGTGGACTGACCACTGTCTGCTGCTAAGGCTGTTGTCCGCTGGGGGAGCATACCTTCCCAGGGCCAAGGCATGGTGCCTGTGCTGTGCCTGAAAACACAGCTGGCATTGCCCAACTTGCAGGTCCTGGCACAGCTCTCCATGCCTCAGACTTGCACAGCCTTCCCCCAGGTGCCATGGAGGGAACACTGTACCTATACTGAGCAAAGGAAAAAGCCTGAATGGCTCAGGAAGCACTCTTCCAGAGAGCTGTCTTTATCCTAAATATTGCAAGGAAAAGGTAATGTAGCCTATAGTTATGCTGCAGAACCACCCAGACCTCACTCAAGTTCAGACTGATCCTTGCCATGGGTCACTAGCATTCTGAGGGCTGCAGTGAATAGCCCTGCTGTCAAACACACCTTCCACAGGTCTACCTTTGTTTGCTATTTTGCTTGGTAGCCTGACATCTCTTCCTGGCTTCACTCAGACATGTTTGTAAAGGCTGATCACTTTTAGATCCTGTCTTCCACTTTTGATGTGGAACAACACTGCCTGTTAACCTCAGAGAGAAACCTGGGAAGGATCATTTGTGCACAGAGACCACTATGAAAAAAGGCAGAGATCAGAGCCACTGCAGGGAAACAGTGGTGTCTTTTATCATATTCTTTAAGCTCTGAAATAAATTAATTTATGACCACAAATGACACAAAACCAGGAATTTACAAGAATGACTAGAACTAAAAGGACCAGGTTTTTTCTCACTCAGTACCCCAAAATAAAGTAGATACTTTGTCATTCACCGATAGCCAGCTTCAAGGTGATCACCAATGTCTCATGGCCAACACAGGAAGGCATGTTGCTGCAGGCAGAAGTGAGCAGCTCCAGGAAGAGCTTCCCTTCCCCATGGACAGGTGGGACTCTCCACTCGAGCTGCAAGGCTGACTTTTCTGGGGCTGAAGTTTCACTCCAGAGCTTACCAGGGAGGACTTTCAGAGGGATAGACAGCTTCCTCCAGGTGCCATTACTGCAGGGGATTTGCACAGAAGTCAGCTTTTGCTTCAGCAAGCAAAGGCAGGAAAAACAACTGTCAAAACAGAAATACAGTAAGGAGTAAATACAAGTAATTTCCAGTTTGGGCAGTGCTTTGTTTAACTATTTTTATATATGTGAAAGAGGAAAGTTTACTGCTGTCTTTACTACCTAAAAGGACTGTTAAAAACATTGGTTCAAAACTCCTAAGTCTCATAAAAATATTTGGTCCATGCCTATTTTGTAGCCTTTTTTATTTCCAGTTTTCTACAGAGACATTTTACGGCTGTAATCAATCAGAAGTCTATTCCTTATATAAATTCCACATACAAAAACACCTTACTAGGAGCTGGACTGTTATATATGCTTTTTTACTAGAAAGTAAATCTTTGAAAAATGCAGTCATGATTTCCAGCTACTGCAAGAGGTGTCTCAAGCTCTGCCTGTTCAAACCATGAAGTTTAGGGTGCATCAGAAACCATCAGTCCTGCTCAATAAACTGTGCTGATCTTTTCATCTTGACTTCCTGAGTCATCCTAGCTCTGGAACTCAGCTGCCATATGGAATCCCACTTTGTAATACAATCTGAAGCTCATAAATGTGTTTGTGTTTAGACCTACAAAGGATACTTCCGGGCTGTTCAGTAGGGTGTCTCTCTCTCTCTCTCTCTTCCTCCCCATGTCAAACTACTTGGCCTGATAATGTGTTCATACCAGCTCAATTTTTTGTGTGATAACTTGTGAATAATAATGAAAGTGCTGCTTTAAGTAGAACATGGATCCTGATCCTTGGTTATCAATTGCTTTTAATATCTTATTTTGTAAATGTTGTTTTTCTCAATATATTTTCATGTTACTTTTAAGGGAAATTTTAAAAATGTTAAAGTGTATAGCTACTGCGTCACACAGAAAGTTAAAAAAAGAAATAACTGGAAATTAATCTCATTGTCAACAAATGTGTAAGGGTTTTTTCTTTTTTTTTTTTCCTAGACTACACCTTTTTTTTTTGCATCTCCCAGCAACACTGGCATGCTGGTTTTTATTAACTACAGCTGTTTGCATATTGGTGCTGTCAGAGCCTGACAGGAGACCACATCTGCAGTGCTTGCATGTCTCAGTGACTTTGTAGCTTGGACTTCAGTGAATAATTTGAAAATTGCACACACATAAGACTAATTTATATTGTTCCTTCTTTAAAACACTTTTCAGAATATTCAGCTCTGAAAAGCTTAATTTATTTTTTCTAGTCTGTGGTAAACATGACAGGTCATGAAAAATGGACAAAGGAAAACTCTTTGCAGACTTACCTAGCCCATACTGTACATACAACAAAGCAAGCTTTTAAAATTTCACCTTACAGTAGTTCAAAGAGGTCAAGGCAGGTGTTTCTGCAGCCCCACAGTCCTGTTCTGCCTAAAGTTTGCTGGGCTTGAGGCAATACTACAGCACAGTACAGGACTGGATGCTGATACCACCTGGTCAGGTGTGTCCAGCCAGTCTTGGAACCTGCCCATATGGTGGCAGGGTCATCTTTCAGTTCTTGTCTACTATAAAAATAGACATAGAACACTAAACAATTATGGTGGGGTCAGGCTGCAAAGAGTGTTGCAGGACTCAGAAGCTACACAGAGAAACCCCTGAGCACCAGAAATGCTGTTTCATTCCAACTTCTCTGTCCTTGGCTAGGGACAGTACTTGGGCTGGAGCCAAAGAGGAAGAGATGTGTCCAGCAGCAACTTCCCCAGCTTTTGAGAAGCACCCAATTCTTTCCAAGGCACCCACATAAAGTAGTACAGAAATGTGTTTTTCCTGCTTTGAGATAATGCCAACACCTTGCTTTTGTTTGTCACTTCTAAAGGACTGGCCAGGTTGCTGTGGAAAGCAAAACAGGGTTCCTGTTGATGTCTGTTGGTCTGGAGGATTTCCAGAAAAATCACAGGGGCTGTACTGTGGACAGTAGGGACCCCAAGGGTACAAGGACCCTAGGTGTCCCATCATCACCAGGGACTAGAAGCAGGCGCTTGGGCAGGAGTGGAACATGCATTGCCCTGGAGGGGTTCTGCTGATCCCATCCTACCCTGGTGCATGCAGCTCCCCACATCTGTGGGCGCCACAACACGTCATGGAGGCACTGGACTTCTGCAGCACAGATGTGGCTCTGCTATGTATTGGACCCACAAAGCATGGAAGGACATCAAAAGAGTATATGCCTCAGCAACGTCCCTTTCCAGCAGCCAGCTGTCCTGCCTGCTCAGAACCATATGTCCACCCAGCCCCTCTGGCCCTTCTGGAAAAGAGCTTTATTTGGAGTGGGGCAGACTGGGCACAAAGGTGCAGCCTGCTCTCCTGGCACACAACTCACCTTGGCCTCACTGCCAGTGGGTCTGTACCCAGTGGGAGTCAGCATGGAGGAAGGGAGCTGAGGTGATGAGAGGGCAGGAGTGTCTTGCACATGAAAAGGGCTTATGCTAAGGGTTTTTCACCCTGGAAAAAAAAAGGAACACATAGGTGGTGTATCAGGGGCCTCTGAAAAGAATAGGGATCTCTTAATTCCTTGTGGGTCATAGCATGAGTACTGAGAGGCACAAAGGAAGAACAAAAACCACAGAGCAAATCCCCTTACAGCCAGCTAAAAGTCAAACCTTGAAACACATTGTCAGAGGATAATCTGTCAAAAAGCGTAAACAGAGTGAAAAGGTATTAGGCAAAGGAAACATCAACCAAACCCCATGCAATCCTTATCTCAGGAGGTCTGGGTTACTAGGGACAGGTACCCCATACTTTATACTTCTATAAGCATTCAGTGATATTAGAAACAAAGCAGGTGACTAAGCAGAACTGTGGACTGATTCAGAACAGCTCTTTTGCTGGCATGTTCACAAAATAGTTGTGAGATTATTCAAGATTTGTCATGAATTATTTTAAATTTCCAAATATATTTTCTTTTTTTTTTTTTTTTGCAAAAGTATATGACAAAACTAATTTAGTACCATGAATAAAAAAAGCCCCAATCATGTGTTAGAAAACTCTGTGAAACTAATGAGGAAGAAGTCTATTCTGTGTTTTAAGTGTATCACAATGAGGAGAGTAGAAAACAAACAAAAATGCAGAAGAGTCTAATTACAAGAAGGCAACAAATCACCACAATATTTTTGTTACTAATGAACAAGTTAGGCTGTTTAGATGTAGTTAAGATAGCAAACCACAAACTGTCATGGAATAGGAAATAATAATTTTTAATAGTTTTTTCTGAAGTGTGGCTTTGAAACTCCAAAACCTGGGAAGAAAAGAAGCAGATACAAGGGTATGATAGTCAGTCGGCCATACGTGATGCAGTTTCCAAGACTCTGTTACTCTGAAAGAATGGAAAGCATGCTGGAGATGTTTATGAGACATGGAGCTTTATACAGGGGTAAAAGATCTGTAATTATGTTAAACTGAGTGGTGAAAACTCTGCACACTCAGTCAAAGCAACTTTTGGAGCAATACTTTCAGGCTGAAACTGAAACAGTTACAGGTGCTTAGTTTATATATGGTATTTTTATGCTCAGTTTCTGCTTCCATCAATTTTATTATTTGGTGCTTTTTAATAAATTGATGCAAAGGCATCGGAAGTCACACAGCAGGTCCATGAACTCTGCATCTATTTTCTGTGCTCCTGGTTATAGCATCTCCACTGGCTGTGCTAATCACTGAAGCATAATCAGCATCCTGAGTCCAGCTCTGGCTGAGTCCCGCTTGGTCTGGAGCAAGCTGAACGCCAGCTACCATTTTTGCTCTGTGTTCTCCAGGCAGTCCCAAGGCAGCTGTTGAGGCAACTTCCCAATATGGATTACTGAGTCCAACTCCCTGCTTCTCAAAGGACTACCTAAAACTTGACTATATAACCAAGAGTGTCATACAAATGCTCCATGAGCTCTGACAGGCACGGAGCTGTGACACTCCCTGGGGAGCCTGTTTCAGTGAAGAACCTTTTTGTAATGCCCAGTGTGAAGTTCTCCTGATGCAGATTCATTCCATCCCCTCATGTCCTGTTAGTAGTCACAGAGAGAGGGGATCAGCACCAGCCTCTCTGCTTTCTCCCTTGAGGAACTTGTAGGCTGCCCTGAGGTCACCCCCAGCCTTCTCCAAGATGAGCAAACCAACTGACCTCAGCCACTCATCTCAAGTCTTCACACCCTACACCAGACAGCCTTCCCCAGACACAGTCTAACAGTTTGGTGGCCTTCTAGTACAGAGGCACCCAAAACTGCACACAGGACCTGAGGCAAGGACACATCAGTGCATTGCAGAGTGGGACAATCACCTCCCACAGCAATGCAGTGCCTGATGCTCCCCAGTACACAGCTAGCCTTCTTTGCTGCCATGGCACACTGCTGACCCACATTCAACTTGTCATCAACTCAAACTACCAGATCTCTTTTTGCAGGGCCTGCTCTACTCCTTCCAGTTTTATGCATAATCAGGTACCCCACCCTAGGTGGAGAATCCAGTACTGCCTTAGTTAAATTTCATATGGTTGGTGCTCAGCCTGCTCCACAAAGATCAACTCCTCCACAAAGATCCTTTTCTCCTTTTAGGAAAGGCATACTCCATTATGTTGCCAGCAGTCTTGGTGTCCTGTAGACTAACTCATGATAAAAAAGAACAACTTCTGCCAACGACACCAGCCTTGGAGTTCAGTATTAATCCTGCTGGGTCTTCGTGTTTCTTCCTCCATCTTTCCCAGCAACTGGAAGGAAAAAAAAGAACATTTCTTGTGTTCATGATTCCCTAATGAATCCTTCCAAGGCCCTAAAGTCTCTTTCAATTGTTCTTGGGCTACTTATTGCAACTTCATCACTGCCTAAATGAAAAGAAATCAATAATGGACAATAATCCGAGGTCCATAAAAAGGTAGGAAGCTTTCTCTTCACATCTTTAACCCAAGTGTAGGGAAGCAGCAGATTTCCCCAGGAAGTGACTCTGGTACAGCTCCCTTCTCTGCAAATACAAGATTAATTCATTTAAAATAAGCTAGTGAATAGAAAGAAAATTGTGAACTTCACAAGACACAGTCACAGACACACAGACTTTTCCAGGGGGTTTCAATGAAATAAATAATGGTTGGTTTAGTCTCTCCTCCAGAGGGCTGGGTTTTGTCCACCTTAACTGTGAGCATTTTTTTCTACAGAGAAGTACAAGCCAATCCAGACACATAAAAGTTTGCCACCTATTCTCAGCCTCAGCTTAAATGGCAGCAAAGTATTAGAACAGAAGAAAACAGCAGCACTGCAACTGGACAAACTGATTCAGATTGGCAAAGCACTGCTGTGGGTACACCTGAGCATGCCTCACCATGCAGATATGGATTCATGACCAAATGCTCTAGATCAACCTGGACAAACCCAGTAGTTATTCTGTTTGGTTTCTTTCCCTTTTCCTCAGAAATCTATGCTTCTATACCATGATAACAATTGGAACCCTCCAATAAGGCAACTTGCCACTTGCTTTTCTGTATCTATTATTTATCTGAGGTCTATATAGGCATGGTTGCCATGGAAGCAAAGTGAGATATTTCCACTTTTGATATGTATTCAATGGTCTTTTCCTGTGCGCTTTTTCTCCTTTACCAATGGTGATTCTTTAGAGGTCTTACCTCTCCCACTGCATCTTTATTTGGGATTGCCTTGCCCTGATGAGGTACTTTCCCACAGCCCTCTGCACTGATAACGTCTATTCTTACATTAAGGTGGCAAAAGTAAACAGCAATGACAATGTTGTTATTTCTAGGGTGAAATGCTGATGAAGAAATTTGTTTCAAACTCTATATTCTTTGTATAAACATAGGAGTTTCGTTCTTCTTAGCAGCTGCTGACTTTGAGTCACTGGTTATTTGGAAGGGTCACTAAAGAAATGGATTTCTTACTTTTTCTCCAAAACATTTGAGCAGTCTTGGCAAGTACCACAACATCTACAGAGAACCACCTTAGCCAAAAGAGGATAGCTGAATAGCCACATTGCTGCAGCTGAGATCAGCTGAAGGCCTCGGGATGCATGAGATGGGTTTTCAGTTCTTTTCTCTACTGTTATGGTTAAGTTTTATGCAGCCTACCTCAAAATCAGAAAAAAATTACAAATAGTCCAAATAGTTAGAACTTCAGACTACTGAAATGACCAAAGTCTCAAGGACACTAGAAAAGTAGGAACAGACATTGGTGGTGAAAGAGTGGGGAGGGAAGATGACTTAAGTGCTGAGACTATCTTTTTTCTGGTGGGTGAACAGCTCAACAGCTCTGCTACACTTTAGCTGTTTTGTGGATATTTGTGTCAGCATTTTATTTTTTCTTAAACTTAGAAGAAATCAAGTTTTGTTGGTTTTTTTGTTGTTTTTTTTTTTTTTTCTGTGCTCTATTCCTTCTTCATAAATGCTAAACTACTTTTCTGTTGTTATCCTTCCCCTCAAATGGAAAGATTCAAGTACATTGGTCTCAGAGGCAGTTTCCCAGTAAGGCACTGAAACAGGCTGACAAACTTCTGTGGAGTATCTCTGAGTCAACCACACACTGGCTTTGGCTCTCTGGAGTCTTCAGCCGTAAATAAATGCTTGCAGAGAACCTTTGTTATATTGCATTTGATTTATGTTCCCAGTTAGAATAGATGTTTTTAGCTTATTTCCCAGCTCTGCTTTATTGCTGTTTATATGTCATCTCTATTTTCCACTTGCATTTAATAAGCAGGTTACTTTTTTAACAATGCCTTTTTATTTTGTGGAATTTGGCTCACATTCCAAAACAAGGCATAACATGGATACTTACAGGGCTCCTCAACCCTTTGTTTTAGGGTAGAAAGAGAGCTGGTTCCCACTCTTCTGGCTGCACTTAAGGAGCAGATATCTCTATTAACTACAAAAAGTCTTTGTGCTGCATATTTCTATTGTTTTTTTCCAAAGGTCTTAGGCTGTCTATTCACCCCAGAGTTCCCATAAAATGCCTCATGGTATATTTCACAATAACCAGGTAGTAATCAATGTCATGACTGTTTCTTTTGATAATGAATAGCATTCTTTGCATAGGCACACAATATTAGCTTGAGCAGCAATGTAATTATCATCTGACTTGTTAAGCCAAAAACTGGTCTTTCGGGAATCCTCTACTACTACTGCTAAGCCTACTCTTCCCACAGCCAAGTGGTTCTTAGGGAATTCCAGGTCAGTCTTGACACAGGTAGGTAGCAGGAAACAGATCTATGCCAGGAACATCTGCTGGTATAGGTGATTTATAGATTTCCCACTGCACATGTCCTATACCCTTTGTAAGTAGCATTCTGTAAATTGCCAGGACAAAACATATGAAATTAAGAAAGGAGATCATCAATACTAAGTATTGTGTTAAAGACTCAGATGGAGACATTTCAGCCTGCAGATAACACAGGATTACTGTCTTCAACTGCTCTATAAAAGATTACTCCACAGTGGTCCTAATACACCATTCTCCCAATCCATCAGAAAGCTCACAGCAAGTGAAATACTTGAACGGCTGGAAAGGAGATTTAGGTTAAGAGTGGTGCTTCCTTTTTCTCTGCCTGTAAAGAGAGAGAGGCAGGGAACTGCATTGACTGGAAGGTCATAGAGTCCCATCTTCAAGAATTTTCCAAAAGAGGTTAAACAAGCATCTGTCAAATAATGCAAATTTAATTGCTTCTGCCTATTGGGCTAGGATGAAAGACTAAATCACCTCCTGACACCACTCCAGTCTCTCATTGTCTCTGCACAGTTGTGCCATTTGAAGAACTGCTTTACCCTGGAGCAAAACAGGATTAAGCAATCGCAAGAAGTTTAACAAGGACAAGTGCCGGATTCTACATGTGGGATGGGGCAACTCTGGATGTACAGACAGACTGGGGAATGAGAGGCTGGAGAGCAGCACTGTAGAGAGAGAGCTGGATATCTCAGTAAACAGAAAGCTGAACCTGAGGCAGCCCTGGCAGCTAGGAGGGCCACCTGT
>VXBQ01009725.1:0-12823 GCA_013400175.1 Phainopepla nitens | reverse complement strand
ATTGGAACAGGCTCCCCAGGGAGCTGGTCACACCGCCAACCCTGACAGAGTTTAAGAAGATCTGGACAATGCTCTCAGGCACATGGTGTGACTCTGGGGGTGTGCTGTGCAGGGCCAGGAGTTGGACCCTGTCGATCCTTGTGGATCCCTTCCAACCCGAGAGATCCTGTGGTTCTATGATACACATGCATGTCCATTTTCAAAGTGTCAGGATTGTATTTATACATAAATTTGTGCAAAACTTTCTACAGAATGGAAGCATATATTGCGCTAGAGACAGCAATCTCCAGTAAAGCATTTAGGCTTTGTGTTGAATGAAATACAAATTCTAGAGTCACTTAAATGGTGGGAACTATTTTTCAAATGCACAGTTTCTGATCTCCCTTGTTCTTAATGCATATAGAAATGTATGAATGTTTGCTGGTCTTTTGAGATGACATCTATATTGAAATAATTTTTTCTCAGATGCCTTGTTTATTAACCAGTTTATTCTCAAAAATACTTATAGGTTGCAGCTTGTAGAGATACAGGGTATGATTGGTTTGAACAGCTTCTTCAAAATGTAAGTAATGAATTTTGAATGTATAGTACAATCATTGTTAGAATTTTAGTGTTTCTTTTGCTTCTAAAACACAGAGAAGGGAACTCCAAGAGCAGTCCTACAATAGATAAATTAAATTCCTTGACATCTCTTTAACATTGGACCTTTTTTCCTATCTTTCTAGTACAGTTTTCTTTGGCATTAGTTTCTGTCTTTGCAAATGATCTCTTAAAAATACTTCACCTCTTGGTTTTGGGAGGAGTTTCATTTGTTTGTTTAATTTCATTAGTTCTTCAGTAATGACTGACGTAACACAAAGTCCACAGCTAAGGTAGTTAATTCTGAAATAAGATATCCAGTGATATCAATTTTTTTTTTAAACACTAGATAAGTGTATTTTCACATCCAATGTATTTTCTACACGATTTATGGAAGCAGTGAATCTTCAGAGTATAAGTTACTTCTGCATTATATTCTACTTATACTTAATACCAAAATTTCTGAGAATTGAGCTTGGTTTCTTTATATCTCCTAACCTGTGTTATGACTTTCTACATCTTGCATGCACTGGTTAATTTTCAAGCAAGAAAATTCTTTGATTCACCTCTTGCCTGGAGTGTCATGAAAATAAGTTATCAAGTAAATTAGAGCCTCTTCATTTAGAACCTCTTCACTGAAGAAAAGGCGTTAATACAGTCTCAGTCCTTCTTAGATACTAGTAGAGTCTTCATGGACATAATTTTACTACCCAAACTCATATGTAAAAAGTTCAAATAAAGTGTTGATATACAACTGTGTTGGATCCTCATTTGGTATTTTAGCTTAATGTCAAAAACGTTTGTTCTGAATTTGCACTTTATTTCTTAAAGCATTTTAAAAATCTTCTAACTCCTACTAGTTTCTGCATTATTTCATTATGCATAAAGGAGCTTTCATCCCAATGCAAAAAATAAGGAGAGCTACTATGGATTTTTACTGCAGTTACTTTTTCTTTACTTATGTTGCTATTTTACTTCCCATAATTTTTTCTTCACTGTGTAAGTTTTATGGAGAACTAACTTCTTTCATAGTCTAAAATCCTTGTATATCTGTAGTAATTGTTATAAAACCAGTATGTATCCTATGGAAATGAATGCAAATTACCACTAACTGTTTTTTGTTTCATCTGCTACAGCTGTTGAAGTCAGAAGAGGATGCCTCTTACAAACCTGTGAAGAAAGCCTGTACGCAACTTGTTGACAATTTGGTTGAGCACATTCTTAAATATGAAGAATCTTTATCAGGTAATATTATTTAAAACTCAGCTAAAATCCTTTGACTTTTTCATGATACTGTAATAGTTGTCGAAACCACTTCATTGCAAAAAGTTACTGTTCTGGAATTCCTGTTAAAAGCTGATTGTAATAAATCATTGTTCTTAAGTGATGAAATTCTAAGCACTGTGTAATAATAAAACTTCCCTAATCTTCACCAGCTAATCACAATAGTAGAACTACTTTTAAAATAACTGGTTCAAACCTTCAGATTGCTAAAACCAGAACTAATGTGGCAAATTTTATTTGTATTAGTATGTTCTGTATTTGTAATAGGAATCATTGGCTGGGCTAGTCTAACATTTACAGTAGGGAGTTTAAAAACTAGTGATGTCTTTGATGCATCTTTACTTCTATTTTTCAAGTCTTTAGTGATCACATATAAATGTTAACACATTATGTTCCCATTTCTAATAAGAACATTCTGTTTTGATCTTTAAAAAGATGCAATGAGAGATACTCAGTGTTCAGGCCATATGTTTTTCATTGCTTAAAACAGTGCTTGGTCTTACTATCCTTTTTTGTATTTTCTAATCTTTTGCAGATTCTGACAATAAAGGTGTGAATTCTGGTCGCTTGGTTGCTTGCATAACCACTTTGTTCTTATTCAGCAAAATAAGGCCCCAGCTAATGGTCAAACATGCCATGACCATGCAGCCATACCTGACCACTAAATGTAGTGTAAGTAGAGAAAATCAATCTTTTCCCTAGATAATTGAGCATGAAAATGAACATTTGTCTTGTATACTTGATGAAATTTAAGGTGGGAAAAGAAAATTTAAAATTGTGGAGTTTTTCATGAGCATTATAGCTTTAGAAGTTACTAGATCCTTTTGAAGATACTTACAGCTTTTAAGATGTTCTTCCTCACATTCAACCTCCATATTTTGCTGGCAAATGAGACTGAAACCTGTGCTGCCTCTTTCCCAGTTCTTCTCCCTTCAGGAAATAGTTTCTTAGAATTGTTTTAGTTTACAGTCACAGTCTTAAAAGTAGTTAACATTTAACATTTGAATCTTAAGACTAAGGATAAGGTTCCATAAGATAGAGTGATCTAATATATAGCAAATATATGAGAAGAAAAACGTCTTATTTCATCTTCTCTAGACTTCATTTCTCTCTTCTCTAGCTCTAGTGCTCTTACATTCCCCTCTAAGACGTTGTAGAGAGCTCTAACACTGAAACCCTCCCCCAGTCAGGTTTCTGAATCCTTGAGGTGGTTTCTGCCATTTTGATCTGGCACCCTGATAGGTTAAACGGAGCAGGGCACATCATGCACCCATTGCTCAAGGATGATGAGCATGAGTGGGTGGCAGCAGTGCCTTTCAGTTGGTGACCTGCCCAGGGCAGGCTTGAGGGGTAATTGTTACCAAATTAGATTGTAGATACAGCCTGGCATTTTCCACATTCTCTGGGCACATTTACAATAGACTCTTAGAGCTACTTCTGAACAAACAGTATAGGAAAGACTTATCTAAATATTTACTTGCTGCAGCTCATTTAGTGGGTTGCAAATGGTTTGTTTTGTATTTACACATGGTTGAGATGAATCATAGAATTACCACTGGCAGCTTGAACATATCCGATAGCTTGATAGTAGCATTAAAGTGTTATACTATCCTGATTAGCAAGCTGGATTTGTCAAAAGTCCACTTCTAGCAGAATGTCTCTTCAACAAATGTTTTCCGTAGATTCCACACTTAAAATATACATACAGTCATGATAATGCAAACCAGTAGTAATTTTAATTGTAATTTCTACACTTGCTCACATAATTACCTTTTGTTTAAGGTGCATTAAGTCACAGCACAACTTCATTTTGTTTCTGATACCTTGTTTTCAAGTGTTGTGTCTTCTCCAGTGTGCATATCGCAGGAAGAGTTCCTACATTCTTTGTAAGCCTCCAGAAAATTACCAGACACAAAGGTTTTCAGGTCTGATACAGCCATGATAAGAGGTGTAATTCTGTTCATCAAGGATTTTTTTCCCCAGAATTCCTGCAGTAAACAGAACTAGATTTCATAATAATATGCAATTTATTAGCATTTAAAATGCTAATATTAGATGTAAATGCTAAAATTAGATGTAAAATATATAAATACTCTTTAGATGTTTACCAAATATCTTAAATAAGTTGGCATTTTTAACTGCCAGTGCATATTAATAGTACTTAGCTCATCCATGACCAAAAGTGTTAAACACTATAAATGCTGTTGTTTCAGACCCAGAATGATTTCATGGTGATCTGCAATGTTGCAAAAATCTTAGAACTTGTAGTGCCACTAATGGAACACCCAAGTGAGACATTTCTTGCCACTATTGAGGAAGACCTCATGAAACTCATCATCAAATATGGCATGACAGTAAGTTTTTAATTGCTGCTATTCTGTTGATTCCATTTCACATGACCTTAGTTTAAAGACAGTCTTGTCGTCATTATGAAGATAACTTTTAAGTCATAAAAAGTCAGTGTACTTGGTTTACCAGGGTTTCCACATGGTTTTTCTGGGTTTTTTTTTTTTTGAGTTTGAGTAGGTTTCCAGAGCAGTCTAGGGAGGTCCTTTACATTATATCTGTTAGATTCTTAATTTTAGTTCANCTGTTAGATTCTTAATTTTAGTTCATCATACCTTTTTCCTGCATAACTTCACAAGAATCTCAATCTGAACTTCTAAGTAGATAATTTATTTGTTCTTTCTTGCTTCTAGGTTGTTCAGCACTGTGTGAGCTGTCTTGGGGCTGTTGTAAACAAGGTCACCCAGAACTATAAATTTGTGTGGGCCTGTTTTAATAGATACTATGGTAAGCAAAGTCATAATGAGTAATTGTGACTTTTCAGTTTTGAGTTCAAGTTTTATCTGAGGGATACACCACAATTAAACACTGTGATAAAAACTTATTTTACTGCAGGTGCACTTTCTAAATTAAAAAATCAACACCAGGAAGACCCCAACAGTACAATACTTACTGCCAATAAACCAGCACTCCTTAGATCACTTTTCACTGTTGGAGCACTGTGTCGGCATTTTGATTTTGATCAGGAAGATTTTAAGGGCAACAGTAAGGTAAAATAACTTTCATTTATTCTCCGTGTCTTAGGTATAATGAATGTTCTACTTTAATTTAAAAGCACGTTATTCCTAGTACCCCAAAGGTATATATTTTTCCATAATGCATATGGTATAGCTTTCTGGTTTTTAAATACATAATTTTGCAAGGACTATGCAGTAAAGTTGTATTTCTCCTTTCCTTTTTATTATATATGCTTTCTGTAAGAGATTAAAACCATCTGTTTCATCTTCAAATAGCTATTATTTTTGTTTTAATTTGCCCAGGTTAACATTAAGGACAAAGTACTTGAACTGCTGATGTATTTTACAAAACATTCAGATGAAGAAGTGCAGACAAAAGCCATTATTGGTCTTGGTAAGAAATATTAATAGTTTTTTATTATTCTGCTCTAGAAAAAATCCATGTGTATCAGTAGGAATTCAAGTTTTTGTGTAATCACAGAAGAGTTTGCTTAAAATCACAACTTACTGCATATTTTGTTTGAGAACTGGTCATAGAAAGCTGTTAAAGGGTTGCTTGTTGATAAGTTTGCAGCAACCTCAGTGCTTTTGACAGTGAATGCCTTTTGATATTACCAAGTTGTAGAGGGCAGCAAATTTCCAAGGTAGTGAATATTTTTTTACTCCACATGCAAGTATGTTGTAAATCCAAATCTTGTTTTTCAGTCCACAAGGTAAAAAAGGCTGGGAAAACTTGGAACATTTTAGAGGTGGGAGCAGACATTCTGCAGGAGTCAAGAGGAGCTGCTGTTTGTAGTAGCTGGATGGCCTTTGTGATAATCTCACAAAGAGAGATTACGGCATTTCAGTGACTTGCAATAGAAAATGAACTGCCACTGAGTTAGGGACAGAAATCGTACGTCTGAGAAAATATTGTTTGGGCAGATAGGTCTTGGTGTCTGGAAAAGTTCAATTCATGGTTATTGCTTGGTCTAAAATGAATTGTCTCCAAGGCATGAGAGTCTCCATTGTATGATTTAACTGTGGGCAAGAATTTACCTCTTCATGTTTAGGGGACTTTTCAGATATCCTATTTAATACAGGTTAGGAAGGGCTATGAGGATAAGGATCAAGACTGAATCTCTGTTTCATGTTCTATAAGAGACCACTTCAAGACAGTTGAGCAGGATTAATGGCATTGGAGTTGCCTCTGTTGCAGGAGCAATGCTGTGGTTCTCTGGACTATCTGTGGTTTTTCTAGGCATTATGTCAATGTACCTGACATTTACCTATAGTCCAGTCCAGTTTAATTGCACTCTACAGAGTATCCTATGTGGGTTAGGTTCTGTATTCCTAACCACTGACGTGATCACTCTGCTCATGGATATGGAGTATGTCACATTTGCCAAAAATGTTCTTAAATTATAGACTGAACTGTGATCTGTTTTATCAGTAGTCATTCTTCAGATTTTTCTTTCTGCCTGTAAGCATATCAGTCTTTATTTTAATTAAACCTCGCTGGTTTTAGTGATATATAGATTTCGTCCAAGTACTGATTCTGAAGATAGCTGTTGGATGTATGGAGATGCAGTAGACCGCACAAATTTCCACCTCAGGCTGGTCACTGAGCAAAGTTGTCGAACTCATTCAATGTTTGTGAGCAGCAGTGTGGTGAAAAGTACTACAAAGCTAGCTCAACATTTATATATGGTGAAAAGGGTCATGTGAAGAATGTACTTTCCTATCAGCCTGTCACTTAAGGAGGGACACTCAACAGTTTTAGCCTTTGCCTCAGGATGTGCCACTGTTGTTGAGGGATTAAGCTTAATGCTAAGGTTAATAATTATGGTTATGCTTTTCTTCCAGATAAGTATTTGAAAAACAAGTTGAGGATATAAACTTGTTAGTAAATTTAGCTAAACTTTTAAGTACCTAACAGTTAATGTTTTACTCAACAAAGCCAGTGCTTACTCTAAAGATTCTTAACAGAGTGGAAACAAAGGTATGAAGAGAAATGGTGTGAAAGCATCTCTGAGATGTGAATTCAGTCATTAAAAAACATACAGCAGGTGCCTTTCTTCATCTCCTATGACAGCCTCTTATGCCAAGTAAGATTTCTTCCCCAATTAACTGGGGATGGAAAAGTAAGAATTTCCCTGAGAATACTGATGGTTTCGATTTCTTGAAGTGAATGAAGACAAAGTTTGTGAGTTGCAGGTACATCCATGTGCTTTTCATTTTTAAAATTAACCACAGGAAATGGGTTGGACGTCGCACAGAGGTGGTCAAGTTACAAACATCAAAATACACTTGTATAGATTGCACAATCATACCATGTACTCCGAAGACCACCATAATTTCTTTTTCTTTATTTTCCCTTTCTCTCACTGGCTTCTCTCTTCTTGTTTTGAGACTGAAATGAGATCTGAAACACACTGAGGGCTTACCTTGGACTTAGCCTTTACCACTACTGTCTTTTTGTGTGTATGAAGCCTGTTTTTAAAAACTTGACGCAGTCTTCCCTCTGTTACAGCTCTCTTTATATTTTACTCTCACGTAATTTTATTTGCTTTCATTTTTTTCCCTATTTTTCTTTTAGGTTCCGATTTTTTTTGTGTGCCCATTTAAAATCTGAGATTTTTATGGTTGTAGAAAATGCATTCAGTGGCTGCTTTTCCTAAACAGTCTTAAAAACAATAAAGTCATTGAATGTAAATGAAATTAGGATGTTATGTTCCCATTATTGTTTTCTTTTAAATACTCCATGATTTCAGCAGCACTTCTAAATCTACATATGTTATCTAAAATGGTATATACTGCCAGTAATTTAGTAAGTTTTTATTAAACACAGACTTAAGAACAGCCAGCTCATTGGCGAGAGTAAGACTACAGCTAAGAACCGTTCTGTAGCATGTGTCTTCCAAAACACATAGTCTTGGGGACACTTCACATGATCTTCAAGAGAAGACTACAATAGGTATATGAATAATGACAGCATGAGGTATAAATTTTGCTGTGTTCCCTGGTGACTATTTTTTTCTATTATGATGTTTAATACTCATGGTATTTATCAATTTTTCCATATTTTCTCTGCATCCATATGAGTCACATTTTACAGTTGCAGCAAAATGTTTGTCTCTAGATGTATTAGAATGTCTGTATTAGAAAAACAACAGATAATTTTTGGTTCCTTTCTCATTCTTATGATAGCTCCTAGTCACTGAGATGCAGGCCACTACACATGACCTGGTTCCAGACCCATATAGCTTTCTGCTGTAGGTCAAAATTCCATTTTATCCATCAAAGTTGTGGTTAATAGAACTGTCATGGCTATCAGAACTCCTTTTATGGATGGTGTCCTTAGGGAAGCATGATACTGTTTGGACTAGCAAAAGCTATTCTACTGGGAGGAGATAAATTTCATACCTTTCTTCTGAAGAACTTGAAAAGCAGAAATACAAATTCTAGATTATAATAATGAGAACCATTTCTTCTTTTCTCCACTCTCAGGATTTGCATTTATACAGCACCCAAGTTTAATGTTTGAACAAGAAGTGAAGACTCTGTACAACAGCATTCTTTCAGATAAGAACTGTTCAGTAAACTTAAAAATCCAGGTGTTAAAAAACCTCCAGACCTACTTGCAGGAGGAGGATACACGTATGCAGCAGGCAGACAGAGACTGTAAGTGCTGAGTTCTTCTGTGCTTATGAGCCTTGCAAAACCTGACTTTGTTGCATACAGTTACTATATATCTGCGCTGAGTCTCTTAAAACTGTAAATAGATCAGTAGAATTGGCACCCAAAGTATTTTAGAATTATTTTAAAAGATGTATATGCATAGATGTATTATTTACTTCCAAGCTGTATAAATACTGGAAGCAATCTGGAATTCATAATTGCTGAAATGATATTGATAATATTTTTATCAAAAAACCCTCTAAGTTTAATTTGCAGATAAAAAAATAATAAGTGCAACATTTTTTAAAATACTTTATTAAGGAATTAAGACTTGAATTAAAATTTTGTCTCTCTATTTTTTAATATATATTTATATCTTAGACTGTTCTGTGTTTTATGTGATCATAAACCCATTCTAAGATAGCTGAAATGTGTATTTATTGTGAAGCTTAAAGTTCAGCATATATCAAGTGATGGCATAATAAGTGGTTTTACTATGATGAGTATGCTGTTTTTGTCCTTTCTACAGGGAAAAAAGTAGCAAAACAGGAAGACCTGAAAGAAATGGGTGATATTTCCTCAGGGATGAGTAGTTCCATCATGCAGCTCTATCTCAAACAGGTCCTTGAGGCTTTCTTTCATAACCAGTCCAGTGTACGCCACTTTGCTCTAAATGTCATTGCACTGACATTAAACCAAGGTCTCATCCATCCTGTTCAGGTATGATAGGCTTTTGTGGTGGGACTTTCTTTTATTCATGTTTTTAGAGGCTTTCACACTTGCTTCAGAAATTTCCAGATCTTCTCTTCTACTTATGTTGCAGTAGTTTCTTACTGTAGCAAGAGGCCTTTACGGAAGGCGTATTTTGAAATTTGCTTTATGTTGTTAGCCCACAAGTTTCCAAATGCTTCATTATCTATTTTTGGATTAGGATGTAAAAGCCCAGGCAGTACCTACAGAGCATGTAGATAAGTACATTGGAGCATATTTCTATTACAATTTTAAGATATATGCCAAAATGTTTTCCTTATTTAGTTCTTTATCCTGTGTCAGCTTGCTTCCACCTCAATCCCTATATCCTCCAAACACTATGGAGTTCCACAGTCAGTGCAAGAACTTCAGTCATCATCTCCATCATTCTTGGCTTACATAATGTTTTATAATTAATTTATGATGCTGCAACTATTGCACATGTTCAGTCATAAGTGGTTTTTTCGGGTTTTTTTAAATGCAATTTTCTATGTTTTAAATTAACTTTAGAGTTTGGAAAACAGGGAAATACTATCTGGAACCTCACAACTTCATTAGAATGCTGGTGTCTCATAGTATTTTGTTCTTTTTACTTGAATAAAGGGTAGTAAGTTGCATAGACCTTCCTATTCTAATTTCTGAAGTAGAAACAAAGAGCAAAGACTGAGATAGAGGAGATACAATGCCTCTGAATAACCATTTCATTTGTTTTTCAAGTGTGTGCCGTACTTAATTGCTATGGGCACAGATCCAGAGCCCTCTATGCGAAATAAAGCTGACCAACAGTTGGTGGAAATAGACAAAAAATATGCTGGGTTCATTCATGTAAGTAATTCTAATTTAACATTTTACAAAATGATGTTACATTCTTTAATCGTTTAACACTTGAATATGCTTCAGCTTTGGAAAAAAGATAAAGTAAAAATATAATCAGTAACTGTAAGCAGTTGTAAAGATGACTTCCCTGTTTGGAGATTTCTTTTCTGACAAACAGAAAGGATAATATTATTTGAAGTGTCTCTTCTAGTCCAAATTTTCCTTTAATTTATGATTCACACTAATATTTTCCACACTAAATAGTACTTAGGAGCCTTTATTTGATAAGAGGTAAGGACAAGTGTTTCATAATGTCATAATCATAATATCATAACATCGATAATCATAAAAGCAGTGATTTTCCTGTATCAGTGGAAAATAAAACAGAAAATAAAACACCATGTAACAGTCAATAGAAGTCCTTAGAGTATACATATTAGAGTGTGCAAGGCACCAAAGCTTTGTAAATCGTAATCTAAGCAGAAGAAGCCTAGCAAGCAGTGTACATCTGATGAATCTTGCTGAAAGGAAAAACTAAGGGTTATGTGAGGATGTGGAGTTGTGGCATAGTGCCAGCTCTGCTTAAGATCTGAAATTAAGCTGCAGCATTCTCCTTACTTTGGAAGATCCCAGTCTAGGTTCAGTGTACTATGTTGTAAGACTTACCACATGTCCTTCCATGTATTCCAGTGTATTTGGAGCATTACACTGTTGGTGGCATCCAAACAGATAATAACAGATAACAAATAACAGATCCATTAAGTGAAGGCTAGCAGTTGGAATTTGCTGTGTTAGGCAGCTGGGATTTAAGACAGTGTGTAGACACATAGACAACTTCGCTGAACAGCAGCAGTGGAAGTATGAAGAGAGTTGGCTATAGAGCCTAACTGAAGATTCATTTTGAACTGATACTAGAGCAGGACCGTTGAAGTGAGTAAAATCAACTGGAAATTACTGGATATATGGGGAAAAAAGACCCCAAACACTAATTTTCTGTTTGTTAGTTCTCACTCTGTTAGTTTGTACTGATATGGATTCAGTTATTAGTTTCACTACAGGTGATACCAAGCCTATACATGTGGTAAAACATTCTGTTCATGTATGAAAACATTTCACTGTTCTTGAAAATTGTTTAAATTGAAATATGTGGCTATAGTGGGTAAACAGATTAGCTGTATGTTTCTAGAAGAATTTCAAAGCATTTCATAAGACATTCTGATCTCTGCCGCAAGTTCTGCTTGACAGCTCAAATCTGTTTGCCACCTCAAAAGATAGTATTGCCTCAGTGCGTGTTTTAAACTTAAATTTCAGATGAGCATCCCTTTAAAAGGGATTGGAAGCAATGTTTTGAATAAAAATAAATATGTTTCCATTTCAGATGAAAGCAGTGGCTGGTATGAAGATGTCTTACCAAGTACAACAGGCAATTAATACCTGCCCAAAAGACCCTGTGAGAGGTTTTAGGCATGATGAATCATCCAGTGCATTGTGTTCACACCTCTACTCCATGATTCGAGGGAACCGTCAACACAGACGAGCCTTTCTAATTTCTTTACTCAACCTCTTTGATGATACTGCAGTAAGCACCACATTTCCTTCACTTAAAAACAAGCTAAAATGCAGCATTACAAGCTTAAGTTCTCCTTTTGTGATGTATTTTTATGATATAATTATTGATAGCTTTGTCCCCAATGTACTTTTTTTGCTTTCTAATATAAGGTATTTATCTGTGTAATAGAATGCATATTGCATCACTCTGTACCTTTTAATACCCAGTTTGGACTGATCAGAAATAATGTATCTTCAGGTATGACTAAATTTTGCATGTTGTTTAGAGTGGGTTTGGGGGCTATATAGAATAAAAATTGCGATCATGTTTCTTGTTCTAGACTGCTAGGAACACTGCAGAAGTATATGAATCCAGGGTATTTCTACATGTATTTATGATTTTTGTGTAATTTTTTCTTTAACTTCCAGAAAACAGAGGTGAATATGCTTTTGTACATAGCAGACAATCTAGCCTGTTTTCCTTACCAAACACAGGAAGAGCCACTGTTTATAATGCATCATATAGACATTACACTATCAGTTTCTGGTAGCAACCTACTACAGTCATTTAAAGAGGTATGTGCATTTATATTTCAGTACACTTATGATGGTGGAAACATATGCTTCTCTATAATGTGGTCAATTTTTCAGTGAATGCAATACCATTATTATTGTGTGAACCAGTTGCATTACTTGGTATGGAAATAATAGTCAAAAAACAAGCAACACTGTTCTGACCTGTATCTGGTAGAAAATACTCAAAAACTAGTATAAGCATTGCTGCTTATATTATTAAAAAATAATGATGAATTTTGAGATCAAATCTGTATCATTTCCCAGTATGGCTGAATAACAGTTAATTGTATGCATCTGAAAGCACATGAACCCAGAATCATCATGAAATACTAGTTTGTTGTGATAAGTTGTAAAATTTTAATAGTAAAATGCAGTTGGCTGTTTATTTTGTTGTCACATACTTGATGGCAGTTTTGTTTGTGTTGCCTGAGAGATTTAAAATACTTTCTTTATTGCAAGAGAGGAGTGGGCAGTAATTCTTAAGGCAGCATGTTAAGAACCTGAATCATGATAGAGTACCTGTCGTTATGGCAATACACAAGCCTGTAAGTGAGAGGCCTCTGCTTCTTAAAGACTTCAGTGTCTTC
>VXBQ01009723.1:27289-42887 GCA_013400175.1 Phainopepla nitens | reverse complement strand
GACTATTGTGATAAAGATAAAAAGTAAATATAAATGAAACTAGCATTTAGAACTTCAGAGAAATATAAGAAACAACCTGGGGCAAAAGCTCATTTAGATGTGTCTCTTAAATATCTGTTTCATGAACAAGTGCGTTTTCTTCTGTTATTTTTTTATTGATCATCCTAGTCTTCAAGCACAATATATTCCATCTTGTATGTGTACTGCCTCTACAAAGAAGTGCATGCAGTAATTTGAACCCTAATAAACAGATTAGATTTGGCCTGAAACACATATGTGATAGAGGAGACTGGTCAGGTGGGAGAAAGAAAAGAAAATAGAAATTAGCTTATGGTCTTCTTATGGATGAATTACTTACAGAGGACTTCTGTAATTCTGTGACTTCTCATAGCTGTTTTCTGCTAAAACCAAACGTCTTAGTGTTTTGGATCACAGCTTTCACACTTTGGAGAAATTTCTTGAAGAAGTTTCTGTAATCTGGCCCAATATTAGACAAAAGCTGACTGAAAGTTATTATTTAGGTTATCCCACACTTTGCTACTCTGTCTCTGCTGAATATTACAGTGTGACCATTAGTCTCCTCTGATGCAGAGGAGGAAAAAATTCCTCATAAAGTGGCATTAGATCTGCAGTGTTAGATACAGAAGGTCTTCAGAAAGGTCCCTCACTTTTGTGGTGGCAGTGATGACAGGGCAGATTTAGAGCTAATTTAAAGGAACATGAAGTTGTGGCATTTAAGCTGCTTAGTACTTTGCAGAATGCATTTACTATACGGAGGAAGCAAGATTTTTTTGCAAACCGAATTATATGTAAACACCAAAACTTCTAGATAAACTTCCAGTTTTGAAATTCCAGTTTTGAATAGACCCGATGACTTCTGATCAGTATGATAACTTCACCAACGAACTACTTCAAAAAGACTTGGAAAATGGATAAAGTCCTGTTTGCAAAGATCTTACTTTCTTCTTACTGCAAAAAGTAGATTTAAGTTCTTCAGTTTCTTGGCTTGTTTTCCAAACTCAGACTTAGTTTTGAGATTACTATTTGAAAGACAGAAATCCAAATGCTTACTATAAAAATATAGTTCCTAGATTTACTATAGTACCAAAGAATCAAAAAAGTTGCATGAAGATGTTGATCTTCTTGTGTAATGTGGTTCCTGCTTAAATGTTATATAATGAAGTTATCTCTGAAAGAACAGTGTTTAGAAAAACTCACAGATACTGAGTGAATTCAGCTGAATATTTACCTACATTATGTAAACCGAATATTTTGCAAGCATTTAAACATATCTTTTAAGGGGATGTGAATATCTTGATCTGGACTGTATGGTCCTGTTTTCAATAACTGATAAAGCTAAAAGACATGCTTGCCTTTATTACAGAATGGACCACCATAGGCTGAGAAAGTGCAATCACAGGAGAATCCACTGTATTTCTCTCTGCATTTTCCACCATTGTGACACAGGTTACCATAGCTGCTACAATGTCCAGGACAGCCTGGTTCAACTCCTGGTGTTATCTTTGCTCTTTCTTCCAGATCAAGGGCCATTCCATTCAATCGTAATGAACGAATGCATCCCAAAAATCCCTTCTGCCTGGATGCTGTTCCACCTAAAAATAAATTTATAGGAGCTTTTAAAGCTGTAAAATAATTTATGTATAAAAACATCTTTATAGTTTACAACCTATGAACAGTGTATTATGACTTTCCAAGACACAAGTTTATTCATGTGAAAATATTTTTAAGTAGCTTTAAAAGTAAATCTGATTTTTGTTCTGTCAAGTAATTGCAGAGAGCCCTTGAAGACTCTATTAATTCTCAAAAAATTGAGAGAAGAGAGGAGAGAGAGGAGAGAGGAAAGAGGATAGAGGAAACTATCATCTGCATAGTTTCATTCTTTCAGTATTCTCCTGACTGATAAACTAGCCTGTGTCTGTGTGTCCATAAATATTATGATATGGATGATGCTACCTGTACCATTAAAATTTTTCCGGAGAAGCTGGCAGCTCATGGCTTGAACAGGTGAACTCTGCTCTACTAAAAACTGGCAGGATGGCCAAGCTCAGAGAGTGGTGGTGAAGGGAATTACACCCAGCTGATGGCCAGTCACTGATTGGGTTCCCCAGGGCTCAGTGTGGTAATTGTAGCTCTGTCTAATACCTTTATTGGTGATTTGGTTGAGGGTGTTTTGTGTGCACCTGCAGTAAGTTTGGAGATGATACTATGCTGGGTGGAAGTGTTGATCTGCTGAATGGTAGGAAGGATCTGCTAGGGGATCTGGACAGGCTGGATTGATGGGCTGAGGTCAGTTGTGTGAAGTTCAACAAATCAGAATTCTGGCAATCCTATACTTCGGTCAAAACAACCCAATGCAAGTCTGTAGGCTTGGAGAAGAGCAACTAGAAAGCTGCCTCCCAGAAAAGGATTTTGGGTTGCTGGTCAGCAGCTGAACATGGGCCAGCTGTGCCCAGGTGGCCAAGGCAAATGGCATCCTGGCCTGTATTAGCATAGTCTGACAGCAGAATCAGAGCAGTGATTGTCCCCCTGAACTCGGCACTGGTGAGGCCACATGTTGAGTGTTGTGTCCAGTTCTGGGCCCTTCACTGCATGAAAGACATTGAGGTGCTGAAGCATGTCAGAAGACAGGGAATGGAGTGGGTAAAAGGGTTAAGAGAGTAATTCTTATGAGAAACAGCTGACGGAACTGGGGTTGTTTGGCCTGGAGAAAAGTAGGTTCATGGCTGACCTTATCACTCTCTCCAACTGCCTGAAAGGAGGATGTAGAAAGGTGGGAGTGGGCACAGAGGCAAAGAGTGACAGGACAAGAGGGCATAATCTCAAACTGTGCCAGGGCATGTTCATGTTGGACATCAGGGAGAATTTCTGCACTGAAAGGGTGATTAAGCATTGGAACAAGCGTCTCAGGGATGTTGTGAAGTTCTGACTCCTGGAAATGTTCAAGAAATAACTGACTGTGGCATTTAGTGCTGTGGTTTAGTTGAAAAGGTCATGTTCATTCAAAGGTTGGGCTTGGTGAACTTGGACGGTTTTCTCCAAATTTAACACTTCTATGATACCCCTCAGCTGGCGTCTGTTCTGATACACTTTGTCTCTGAAGCTGTGTCTATTCTCCAATAATGGGAAGGTTAACACCCCTCTATGCAGAGGAATACCAGCCACACTATACCTAACTACCAAGCCTAGGTGATAACTATACAGAGCAATTCTAAGACTGAGAGTTCTTGATTAATTTTTTTTTCACAGTTCCTTATTTTTAGTGTACTTCATGATAGCTAGCATTTTATTCATCTGTGCTGGTTAGTAAGGTGTGCAACCTACATACCATCTCTCTTGTCCTTTGTTGCACAACTTACTCTGATGTTTCTTGGTTTTTCTTCTCTTTTAAAAAGTAAAAGCAGAAATTATTCCACAACATGTGAGACTGTAAACTATACTTCTCAGATATTTCCAGTTCTTGTTTGGATAAAGGCTTCCATGTGATCATCCATTTTTAAGTTTTTTCAGTTTCAAAGTTTGTATAATTCTTGGTGTTACAGGGAATATCTCGATGTAGCTATTGTTATTTTCAGTTATAATGGAATAAAACCACCTGGTGGTGGCAATTTCATCTCATCTCTGTTAAAATGGCAAGAAATTGAAACTAGATCAAGGTCCCTTTCAATCCAAATCACTCTACAAGTCTATGATTCTATGGTTTTGAGGGCTGCTTTAGGTTTTAGTTCTTCTGGTTTTGAAAAAACAGAGTGTATACAACTTCTTTACTTCTTCACAAAAACTAGGGACTGTTTTAGCCTGAAGAAATCACAGTCTTCATATGTTACTGACTAAGTGATGGGTGACTAAGGAAGGTACTAGATTTCCAAGATGACATTTAAAGAAAGAGTGCCTCTGCTAATGTCATTCTGAAGACACTCTATATTTCATTTTTCTCTAGATCCTTTAATTAATCTCAGATCTTCATGAATTTTCAGAGTGTATAAAAAGCCACAGAACCAGATGCAAAACAAAGTCACTATTCCAGTACAATTATTCACCTGAATATTATCTGAAGAAAACAAGCTAGACAACTTGCCTGTAGATAAGTCAAAACAGTTTTTATATTGTCAGCTCTATAAAAGAGATAGAAAAGAGTATATAATTTTACTTGAATTTGCCAGATTATTTGACAAAAAAAAAATCACTGTATTCAGTGGCAAAAAAGTTCCCTGAAAGTACAACAGTATAGTAATAGATTTTTAGGAGAAGGATTAGAAGAACTAGAGACCAACTAATTATCTAAGTAATTAGAAAAGTCTTCAGACTTGATAGTGCCAAAAAACACCTATAGAATTAGAGCATTTAAATGATCTAATTTCATATAATAGCAGTTACATGGAAAGTCAAGTCAGGGAATAACAATACAATTTACTCCAGCAGAGAGCAGAAATCTGGTCTTTCCATTAATAGATCTAGTGCATTACTATGAATATAAACCAAGCTCAAAACGTCTCCTAACTCCACTGTAACTGATACATTGGATTTTTTTTTTTTTTATTATGGAATCCTTCTCTACGTTTTTAATCAAAATATAAAATTCTTTTAAGTTTTGGTTGAATCTCCATCTTCTTCCCTTGATACTTTTTGAGGCACAGGTCCAAATTTTTATCAGAGTATACATTACTTCCCTCCTTATTTCATTTTTTTTATAAGCATTTTTTCATAAGCATATTTCATTTTTTTATTCAAATTATTTGTAGCTACATTTTAAGAACACTATTGCCCTTAAATGTATTCCACCTCAACACATAGAAAATAAAACTTACATTAATTTAGTATGAGTTTTTCAGAGCAAACATAAAAAAGGTCTTTTTAAAAGTCTGTCAGCTTTAAATGTTCTTATACTGTACAACATATATTTGCACCAGAAACTTATGAATTCATAATAAGGCAATATTACATTAAGAAACTACTGTGGATATAACACATATCTCAGTAAAGCTTTCTGTAATAGCTAAATAAATACTAATTAATTCTTTTTTACTCCATTTCTACTTTGTCAGCATCATATCTAAATGCCTTGATGTTGTGTTTCAACCTGAGAAACTGTGAATAAAGACACACAACAAAATTCCCTTGAAATTACAGAAATGGCACAACTTCCTTGAGTAGATTACATCTCAGAAAAAGGTGCAAATCTAGATCCTAAAATTGTGTTTCAAACAAACCTCAAAAGAAGCAAATTAATTTGGAATCCTGTCCTGGAATGAGTACTGGCCAAGACGTTTTGAGACCTATAATCTCAGAATAATGAATATCCCCACAGATTTTCAGAAAGTCTCTCACGTCATCATACAAGGTGTTTTCAAAAGATCTGGTTGCCAGCACTTTTTCTTCCTCTCCTCACCCCAGAATTTTCATATTTTATGATGATAATTAGGAAGTATTCTGTGGAGCACCCACCTACAAAAAGCTGGCTGTTGAGCTGCAAGCGAATATGTCCATCAGGTGGAGCACTGTGAGATCTCTGAGGAAGTTGATCTATTTGTAAGGAAGCCTCTTTGACATTTCTTTCAGCCCTCACATAATGCCACTGGTTGTCATTTAAGGAACTGCGTGATTGCACTATGACTTCGCTAGGTCCATTTCCCACGTCAAATGAAAAAACCACTTCAGATGGAGCTAGAAAGAGGATAGTAGTAACAGACATTTAAATTATTTCATAATTAATTGGGTCACAAAATAATTAATAGCAGAAACAAGCTACTTTAAGGTTTAGCCTACTATTTCATGGGATAAGACTGATTGTTTTAGAGGAAGAGTTTACTTCAGGGGCCTGCAGCTCATTCTTCACACTCACTGACAGCAAGTGCAATGATTTATTCACCACATGGAAACCAATCAGTTTGTGGACCCCTGGAGAGCATAACAGTCAAGAAACAGTGAAATGTGCTAGCTTTGCAATTTTTCGGTTTGGATGAAATGCATCTCTTGATTACATGCTAATTGATTGCTGTTGTTAGCTGTATTTAAATTATCACAACTATAATCCAATGGGCATCTTCTACTATCTATTCATTCTTGTTATTTATTCATATAGTCTCTACAAACATCAGAAGGAAGATTTTGATGTTGTTTATAAAATTATGATTTAAATTGAGTTTTTCTCTAAGCAACTTTCACATTACATAGTTTCATGTTTTGCCTAGAAAATCAAAACTGATTCTTTGCAAGTCAAAATAAAAAGATGAGGAATGTGCCAGAAATCTGAAGATCTGAAAATTGTGAGTATTTTCTCTAAAAGTCTTTCTTTCATATATTCAAAGACAATCGTGTATGAAAAAAAAGTATTCCCTAGACAATGGATAGCCATAGTTTTGAATTATCAAGGATTTCATTAAGGGATTATAGAGAAGATTCCATGGATCCAAAAAAAAAGCTTCCTATTTACGTCATTGAATTCTGATAGAAAAGCAAAAAAATTAGGAGTCAAGGGAATTAGATGAGCTTCAAACAACATTTTAAAGAGGAATTTATTGAACTAGAAAAAAATATTCCAATCAGTATTTTTACTTTCTTTTCACCTTTTAAAAATTTATTAGACATTTTAAAACATTTAAATCCACTTCTGCCAACCTTTAGACTGAGTAATGTCACACATCTGAAATCCCTTAAGCCCTAAATATTGTTGCTATATTTTTCTATAATAGTTGAATCTAAGACAGAAAAGTAAAATGGGAAACACATAAACTGTTTCACTTACTAAATAAAATCAAGTGCATTGCGCAATTTATAAATGGGATGCCTTTTGTAATAAATGACATCCTCTGCTTAAAAATCAACAGTTTTACATAATAACAGAAATAATTGCTATCTAAACACAGTTCCTCAGTAAAATAAGTTAATTTTAGGATAAATTTCTTCTATTTAGAGAAAGCTGAGAACTCACTCTCCCTTTATAGAGGGATAAATGAAAAAAAAAATTAACCACACAGTAAGAGCAACAGAAAGACCATGTGACTGGCTAAAAAGAATTTCTACTGAATGTTACCTTCTGCAGAGAGGTCTTTGTAATCTTCTGGATACTGTTGGAGTTAAGCCTGAAAACACAAGTTCTGCTTTGAACTCACTGAATGGGCCTATCAAATAGCATATTACAATGACAGATCTGATAAATAATGTTACTGTTTAGACTTTAAAGGCAAGAAAACTCATAATAAAGGCAGCAGAAGAGAATGCATCCAGGAATTCTCTTCCGGCACAAAAATATTTTTTGGGTCCTACGTACATTGGTGTTATTTAAAAACTATCTGAGCACTGGGAACTCTTGTAACCCTAGTGCATGCAAACAGAGGCAGAGCACAGCTACAGTCTGGCAAAGTGGAGTGGAAGATGCAGTTGATGGTAACCACAGAGAGTGGTCAGTGGCTAGCTGTGGCTAGCACGACTAACAGAAAGCACAGCTACAGAGAACCATCCTGTATGAGTGTGAGCATCACGTGTAGAAGCAGAAAGTGATTACCTACTACTATGCTACAGAATGCAAAACCCTAGCATTTGCCATAAAGGAAGCAACTGAACTGCACTTATCCTGGACAGTAAGCTGCAAATTTAGGCAGACAAAGGCCACCTGTAGTTGCATACTAGACTGTTCCGAGCTACTTCCAAAGCAACTGCAGAAGCCCAACCAAATCAATGCACCATAGGGTTTCCAAACCTATTTTATATTTCTGTTTAACTCTTTGGAAATAAACCTTCAGTAAGCATCCAATATAAATATATACCCAGACCTTTGGCTAGAGCATGTAACATTTGGTCCTATAAGTTTCTAGCACACTGTTTTTATCATTGTGTTGAATCGGCTTTGCTGCTTTCAACCACTACTTCTGCAAGAAATCAGTAAGGAAGTTCAACATGCATTTATAACTTATTGCAAAACAAAAATAAGGGATCAAATATCTTCTTTGAGACAGGTATCTTCTTGTACTTACCCTCTGTTTTAAAATACAGTTAGGATGCATACACCATTTTTGCAACAGTGTTCTAGAATATATACACAGATGCACTACAATGTTTATAACTTCATAAAACCAACAGAACACCTCCAAGTTTCACAATTCATATTAAATTTCTGCATCTGATTTTTTTTGTTGGAAGCTGGGCTTCAATGTCTAAAGATCACAACCCCATAAATAAAAGAATTAGATATAAACTTTGAAAACAATCAACAAAAAAATCAGTCTTCTCAAGTACTGAATGTCAAATGTCAATGACATAATAAGTTTTAAACATTTTCTCACATGATCATCTTAAACAGTGACATCTGACATTTAAATTATTGTTATTTATTGTTACACAAATAAAAGACATTAATTTATTTGAAACTGTAAATAGAACATCAAGTGTAGGCTGGTAATTTACATTCACATTTAATATAAAGGATGTGGAATTTTATATGATGAGGAAATCTAACTCATCTTATACATATGAAATGCTCAAGTTACTATTTTTTTTGAGAGATACTCTTGATGGAATTATATATTGCTCATTTCTGATTGGTATTTTCCTCAACAAAAAAGGACAGTTTTGGGTCCACTACAAACAATCCTCCATTTAATTTACATACGACATACAAAAAATAGGAGGTCTGTCTAGTCAATGAATTAGGATGTTTATGGAAATGAAGAAATATCTCTATATGCTACACAGTAATGAGATGTTTGCTTTTTTAGATGCTGAAATTACAGACCAATTCAGCCTTTTGCTTTCTCTCACACCTCCCTACTCATATAAAGTCATCTAAAGCCCATAAGTATGCAGTGGTTTGTATGTTCATGAATGAATGGGACAAGTGACATAAGTCTGTCTTCACATTATTATTCTGAAAAACACCTTATAGTATTCTGACAAAAATCTGAATAAATTCAGTTCTCAGAAGCATTCCTTTAATGGTTCCACAACTTAACTGTTTATTTTGAAAATGGAAAATCATTTATCAGACAAGACTATCATCATTGCTTGAGAGAGCTTCCACTGAGGTGCTGATCCAGTACATTTTCTGTATTGCATGACACTGAGTTTACAATGCAGCTGTTTTAAACTGTTCACAGAGCTTCAACAGAAGGCAGTTCATACTGCCAAAAAACATGGCAAAAACAATGTTGAAAACAGGGGCAGTTTTCAAATACAGCACTATAGTTAGAGATGATGAAAAACAAATTCATTAAATACTACACAATATTCTATAATTAAACTAAAGAGAAGATGTTTTCCTGTTTGCTTCATTAACATAACATGTTAACATGGACAAAAAAAAAAGAGAAAGCAGAACATTTTACTTTTTAATAAAAATATGTAATGTTTAGATAATAACATTTTGCAATACAACATATATATTTATTTGTACTCTTCTCCAGAAAATACAAGAGTCTGATAACAAAACTGATTTGGAAAAAAATGAGGAACTGTGTAGTCCCAAGGTAAAAAGTTTTCTAAAGAACTCTCAGAGTCACCAGGCAAGCAGAAGGCTTTTCAATTAATGTGAAATTTCAAATTAATTCAAAATTCTAATGAAAAAATGCTTCATCCTTTCAAATAGTCTCCCTTTTAATAATGAGCAATGTAAGAATAATACATTGAGTCAAATAAGATAAAGGTTTCATTTTATGTTGGTCCCCTTATGTTGGATTTAGTGGGATATTTAATTTTCCCTTATGCAACAAAAATTTGTTTCTGCTTGCAAGTCTAAGAATTTGTGTCTGTACAAATACAATTAAATAAAATTGGAAAAAAAAATGAGAATCTGTGACTTAAGATACTGTGACACAAAAGGTCTGAGTCACACATGGTAACTGAGTGAATATTCCAGCACCCCATATAATGCCTGGAGGCATTAAAACTTGGAGGAAGAGAATTTGGTGGCAGAAATGCACTGAACACAAGAAGCAGAAGCAGTCTTAGCAGTCAGGGGCTAATTGCTGTGCTCTTGGATTAAGAAACCTCTGGGGCAGAAAATTTCCTCAAATGGATACTTGTTTAGTCTCAGTGCTGTGATTTTTTTGGATAATGATGAAGATCTGGTAGTAGTGGTAGAAGTAGTGAAGGAAGAAAACAGCTTTTAAATACTCCCCCTTTAAATTAAATAAAATGTAAATTTTATAGCAATAACAACAACAACAACAACAACAAAAACACCATCAGTCATGTACTTACACTGTAACTCTATCCTTATGAAGTCTTGAATTCCCAGGTTCTCTAAAAACACTCCTGAGGAAGCAGTAGTTTTAAAGAAAAATGAGACATCTGCACTGAGTTCTCCATGGAAGGTGGGGAAATGCAGGTAGGATGTCTCTGTGTTGAAGGATGCTGAATTCCAAAATGTTCCTGGTTAACAGAATGAAAGGATGATAGATACAGTGTTATCTAACATTTCTAGAGTAAGTTTTATAACCAATAAACAAAGGAAAATTCCCAGGTCTAAGAATGGGTTGCAGAGTTCATAGAGTCTCACATCCACAGAAGCTTCCCTATTAGTTCATAAAACAAAAAGGTAGGCATTATTGGAAATGTAAAATAATGTTTCATCAAGAATAAAGGTGCTCAGCTCAGGCAACAAAAAACCAATTATCAGAAAACAAAATTAATTTCACCTCAGCTGAGAAGCCGAGTTATGGCCTGATGTATCCTTTTGTGAAGCAAACAAACATAACAGCCATGAATAAAGTACTACATCTACATTACAGGAGTAGTGGCTGAGGGAGCTGTTTAGCCCAGAGAAAAGGAGGCTTGTGGAGACCTTACTGTTCTCTGCAACTGCCTGAAAGGAGGGTGTAGTGAGGCAGGGTCCAGTCTCTGTTCCAGGTTACAAGTGACAGTATGAGGGGAAATGACCTCAAATTTAGATTAAAGATGACAAATACTTTTTTTCACTGAAAGAGTTGTAAAGCATTGTAACAGATTTCCCAGAGTGGAGTCACAATGCATGGAAGTGTTCAAAAAACTTGTGGATATGGCACTTGAGCCCCTGGTTCAATGGTGAACACAGGGGTGGTACAAGGTTGACAGTTAAGACTGTTTATCTTAAAGGTCTTTTCGCACCTTTACAACTCTAGAACTAGTTAGTACAAACTATAACGATGAGAGTTCAATATATTTTTACATAACAAGGAAAAAAGACTTGTTATCATTGTAGTCCAGTGAAATTTATCTCAAAGAATGTAGGACAAATATCCTTGTAATTACTGTAGAAGAAATCAAAGAAATAAATTGCAAAATTTAATGAATTAGCATAGGTATTTTCCTGGTTTTATTTATTTTTCAGCTAGCATTCAATCATAATTTGCAATATTTTGTTATTGATTATTAAAATGCTGATGTAAAATCTCTAATATCACCCTCTCCTAATAAGTACATAATCTTTATTTATGGTGTTCAACTAGAAGTATCTTGTTAATATTGCTGAAACCTTACAGATATACCAGTATTTCTTTATTAAGTTATATTGCTTTCTAAACCAAATGAGGCATTCATTACTTTCTTATCTAAGTGATCAAGCCTATTGCATATTCTCCTGATAATGTTGTCTTGGTCTAACAGTTATGCAAACTGTAATTTTTGCTCAAGTCATGCTCTGCTTTTAGGATGGTAAGGGGAAGAAAAAAAAGAGAACTGAAAATTTCTCTCTTCCCTACATAATCAAGCCCTATAATACAGTGCATATGGAGGCCTAGTCCATAGCCAGTGAAGTAAAATTGAGGTCCATTCCCTCATTCCAGCAGAGTTTTTACCGTCTTAGGAAGGGTTTGGATCCCAGACCTAGAACACCCTAGAAAAGCAGCATGGTAGGATTTTCACACATATTCTGGCAATTGCTCACTGTGACTTTGGACACTCGGGAGTACTGCCAGCTATCACAAGTCAAAGCAGCAATCAGGACAACATTTACATGGTAAGGCAGCTGTGAACAGATGGCTTAGGCTGGGAAGGGAACGTGCAGCTTTGCACCTCGCTCTCCCGTGCTGCTTTATGGGCTTCTTGGCATTACCAACCTGTGAAAAGTGCCACCAGACAAAAGCAGCAGCCTTACATATTGGCATCACTTTTAAGCCCATTTTCCACAACTGTTTCCCACATGGTTCCCACAGAGCAAACTTCACAAAAGTTGTGACTGAAGTGTATCACAGCTGTTTAAAAATAATGGGCTGGCTGTTACCAGTAATTCAAACACAATAGGAAGTTCAATACTGTAATTTATACAAAATTGGTACAACATTGCCAGCAATTAGAAGACAGGCAATAGTGGCAGTAACAGTCCAGTAAAATAATGATACAATTAGCTTCAATGAAGCATTTGAATGATATTTGTAACTCAAAATGGAGTCCTTGGGGGAGGGCAGGGATAGGAAGCTTTATTTTTTTCTCTCTTAATTTACAGCCTTTTCTTGTTTAACTCTTCTTTTTCTCAGCTCTGAGAACTATGTGATTTATGATTGTAAAGATACTCTATCAATAAAGCAGGTTTAATATAGGCTTAGGAAAAGTATATTACAAAGTATCTTATATTGTTGTAAATCAGGCTGGGGAAAAAAAATTCTTCACTTTAGGACATCAGTTTATGGCTCACAGTCTCTCATTTAGTGTTCTGGAACTGACACACATCATTTGGTTAAGAAATCAATATTATTTAGCATTTTATCTAAGCAGTAAGACTGCAGTTTTCCTATGAGTAAAAAGAAGACCCTATTCTTATAAATTATATATAAAGTTATTTTTATTGAAAAAATTATGTAGGTTTTTGGCATATATCAGCTAGTCTTATCAACTTGAAACTGGAAAATAAGAAAGAGGCAATAATAACAAGACAGATAAATTAGTCTTCTCAAAAGAATCCTGCAACTGCAATATGTATCACTCTTCAAGTTCCTACTCAAAACTGAAATCTGTTCATCATTTCTATCAATTCCTTGTGATACTTCTAACAGTTGCATCTTCCTTCTGTCAGCAGGGACACTGAGTGTTGAGGCAGAGAAAATAAAGATCTTATGTTGCTGAACAGTTTATTTTGTACTTTGGGGTTTATTTTAACTGTAAGATCACAGATAAAGACCAGAAGGGAAAACTGTGATCATCTAGTTCAATGTCTGATATAATACTGACTATATAAATTCCCTGAATCAATTCTTGTCAGAAAAAGGGAATTTAGTCTAGGAAAAATAGTCAATTGATTGCATTAAAAAATGTCAATTTATGGAAAATTCAAAAATGCTTTTACTGTCAGTTTGTGCATATGTATGGATTCACACACAGTCTAGCTTCAAATCCCAAACATTAAATAATTTCCTGATTTTATTTCCTGCTTTCAAGAACATTATTTGAAATTTCTTCCTCTATGAAAATCCTTTTAAGTTTAACACATCACCTTAGATTATCCCCAAATTCAGTAAAGAGATTTAAATGCTTTCACAAAAAACTGAATCTCAACTTCTTTAATGCTATCCTTTAACCCCACATTTTTTTCATATATTGCAAAACTGTAATCACAGACTGGTATTAAACCTCTTGATTATGCAGGAAGCTGCAAAGAGGACCAAAACAATGTTGATTAGACTGAGGTTAGGACAAATATGAATTAATAATAATTTATATAAAGCTAAATAAGGTGTAAGAATTGAACAAATTCTTCTGCTATTGACATTAAAAGACATACCCTGATTTCTTAGGGTACTGAAGAGAGATGAAACAGATTCTTTTTGCTAAGTTAGAAATTTACGGTACTGCTTTAATGATTATGATTGGTTAATACAGTTAGTCTCTTTTACATCCAAAGCTCATACTATTTGGTTTTTCTTTCTTCCTTTAAATGTCAGATAACTCACACTGAATTGATTATCTGCTTGCATTTACATACTTACACTGTCATTTTGCAGTTGAATTTACTATTTTTTTATTCAGCCAAGTAAATAACACTCCATCAAATACCCTACTAGATCCTATCAGTCTCTTCACCAGTACTACCCTTATCTTTATTTAATATAAATTCATGCTCAACAATATATTATCTTCACAATGCATTATAGTATCTTTATATTGTTTTTTATTAAGATCTATATCATCATTATTATTTTGGTCCCAAGAATCAGTCTTATGCTCACAGACTATAATCACCCACTTAATACACATAATTTTGGCACATTAGCTATATTTCAGTATTTTGGATTTTTTTATATGTCCTAATAGTTACTGAAAATCCATAGTAGTGAATTAGAATATGTCTATCTAGCTCTTGTAATGAAAAGAACAAGAACAAAAACACACCCAACATAGAAGGGAGGGGGTTTTTTTTTATCTATTCATACTAACTAACTCTATTGGAATTCATTCAACATCTAGCTTTTACTTCAATAATGACAAATATAATGGAGATAACTGCTTCTTTTTTCATGAAGACCATAGAATTTCTATCTACTAATGTACCAAAGACTTTGTTCATTCTCATATGCTTCAAAATCTTTCCTGTTACCCTGCTCGATTGATAGATGTAAATGTTAATCTTAACTTTCACTATATATTTAGATATATTTTTCAATCTGATACCAGCAGTCCTACCGTACGTTGTATTAAACACATTGTATTGTAGAGCAGAAAAGGATTATATAAATGAATCAGTAATAAATCAGTACTTCATTTTGAAGTTGACAGAAAAGTGTGAGTGCTACTCGTATGTGTGGTGCTGAGTGCCACCAAATACTATTGACTAACATTTTTTAAATGGGCATGTTCTTCTAGAATATCTTTAGTACTTTCATTGTATCTTGGCATCTTATAAATATAGTTAGGTAACTTTATCATAAATGTTGAAAAAAATCAATAATATCTGAGTGCCATTTTTTAAAACTTTATAAAATAAACTATATTATATTGCTTTTGGGTTTTTGGCTTTTTTATTTTCTTACAGAAGGCTAGTCTTTCCTGCCTTGCTCTGATTAATATGGTTTGGTTTTCTTATAAGTAACATACATCATTGAAGAGAACAATTCTTAAAACCTAAAATAAAGAAGCCAAGTACAGTAATGCAATGTTAAATAAAATAATGAAAATAATAAATATGCAATAATGAATAGGTAACTTCTGCTGGACTGCATTCGATACGTGACTTTTCAGAAGCATCCAAATAAGTAAATCTAACTTAGAAACTTAGTCAGTGGAGTGCCTGGTTTATGACAATTCAATTCAACCAATTATTCATAGTTCTACCTTATTTTGCCGTAAGCATAAAAAAATTTTTTCTCCTCCCAAGTAACTGTTCTACAAGGAATAGATTAGTTATGCAATAAGAATTTATGATCTTTTAGATTCGTGTCATTTAATGAAGTACTGAACATATTATAAATGCCAGTAAACCTGGTAAAAATGTTCATTGTAAAATCCACTGTTTATATATAATGACCATTGGAAAAAATCTACTAAGTCCAAAACTCATTATTTATTATAACACATAACATATTATATATGAAGAATTATATTAATATATTTCAATACAGTCTATATATTATATATATTTATACATATTTTTATTTATTTGTTTGTTTGTTTATTTATT
>VXBQ01009723.1:15295-27273 GCA_013400175.1 Phainopepla nitens | reverse complement strand
CTGAGCTTCCTTTTCTCCAGGCTAAACACCCCCAGCTTCCTCATCCTCTCCCCAGGGGACTTACCCTCTAGGCCCTTCATCAGCCTCACTGCCCTTCTGTGGACTTCATTACACATCATGCTATAAAATATTTACTTCAAAATATGGGGAATTTTTAATATATTATACATTATAAAAATATTATATATATATATATATTGTGCCAGAAATTATATAACAACTTGTATTTAGATATTTTATTATAGACACTCATAGGATTTGTGGTTTTCTTAACTAATTGCACGTTGGGTTTATGTCAAGTCTATGACATAATTAATTTCTCCAGAAATTGTGCTGTTTTCTCAAATTTTAGTTCTTACTTCCTTAAATATCTGTCTTGCTTTTCATACTGTCTTTATGGTATACATGACTGAGGAAAATTGCATTATTTAACAATCAAAATCAATGTTCTTATTTCAAGGTTTTTGCTGTATTATGACCATGAACTGTTATATTCTGAAATCTTTTCACTGAGCTTATTTCAGTTCAAAATTGCTTCTTTTTGAAGTCAAATACTATTAATGCTGTATGACATTGCAAGAATATTTCTCTGACATTCAGACTGAGTTCTTGTGCTTGTTCTCATGATTTTTTAGAATACTCTATCACAGCTTGTCTAGAAATACTGTGATCATTCATCATCAGTGTAAAATATTGCAGCAATTCAATCACCCAGACTAAGCAAACATCAAATGAAGTCAGGGAGGTCAATGGGTGTCAGAACTGTCTGTATGTTTTAGAGATTACTCTGAGAAAGCTAGTCGAATTCCATGTTTTACGATCTGTCACATCTGAGGTCAGGTTATGTAATTAGTAATAGTTGGAAACTTGGTGAGTAGTGGAATTCAAATTCTTCCCCCCAGTAATTAGAACTACACAAGCTCTCTACACAAGTGTTTCTGCTTCATTGCTGTCTTTGTCACTGGCTTCATTGTCTGTGGCCGCAATGGAGGTCTGCTGCATCACAGGCTGAGTTAGCATGGCCAGTCAACTGAGCGAGGTGGCTACCCCCCTCTATTCAATGTTTGTAAAAAGAACTCCTGCATTGGGCTTCCAATTTCCTTTCCCCTAGCAAAGGAAAACATTAATAAACAGGAGCAAATATTGTGGAAGCCACCAGAATGTTTAGGTCTGGAGTACTTATCCTGCCCCTCAGGCTGGAGGAACAGGGCTGCTTCAGCCTAGGGAAGGAAAAGGTTTTCTGGGGAACCTGTCAGCAGACTCCAAAACCTGAGGGGAAATCATCAAAAAGACAGGTACAGGGTCCTTTCCATTGGTGTAAGTTTTATCAAAGACAATGGTTATGGTAAAAGCACAGGGTTTCAGGCTTGATGAAAATAAAAGGAAATTCTCACTGAGGACAACCAAGCAGCAGAAGAGGCTGCCTAGAGAAGCAGCACAGGCTCCATTCTGGGGGCTTCAAACACCAGTTTGACAAAGCACTGAGAGACCAGATCTCAATTTGTGGCTAATCTTGCTGTAAACAGGAGACCTCCTTAGGTCCTGTCACTCTGAATTAAACCACAATACTATATCATAGCCCCACGATATGTAGGAAAAATGATCAGTTCACAATCAGATGTCAGACTAGTGAAGTGAAAGGACCCAACGGGATTTTTAAGTCTTGTACATTTTCATAAGAAAATTAGAATGTAGTGCTGAAACACACATCTGTTAACAAATCTTCCAGGCATAATTACCCTGACAAGATGGAGATGACACAAAAATAAATACATACTAATTTATATTTTTTTATCTTTGTACTTTCTTCAGTGAGCTTGAAAGTATAAATCAGTACTTTACTGGTGTTTCTTATATTCATAGAAGCTGAAGAAATTTTAAAACTGAACATGACATCATATAATAAAGGATGAAAATCACTTAAAGGATAAAAATATTTCTAAATATTATATCTATTATATATTAAATATAACAATTATTCTAGGTAACAGGTAAGTCCATGAAAACTCATAAGGTAACATGAGATTTAAAGAAATTAACCTAACTGAATATTGTATTTGTATATATATATTCAATATTCAACTGTATATCAAATATGGCAAATCCAACTCTTCTGTTGAGTTCTTTGGGGTTGTTTATAGCATTTCTTCTCCTAATTCCTATTTTTGATTAGAAGGAGACATAGAATGTTGTGTAACATGTTACTACTGAACATAAGCCAAACAACTTTTCCATTGTATAGGGAAATTATTAAAAACAGAAGTATTCTCACAAATCTTCAACAAGGTGTCGGGTTTGCTCAAACATATTATTCTGGTTACCGCATATATACATTCAGAATGCAAACCTAGAATTATTGTGTCAATTTGTAACATTTAAATTCTTCTATGTAGTTGAAAATTTGCACGTAGATATTGGATACACCAAATTACTCTCCCACAGTAGAGTTTTCCTAGCTGCATAAAAATTCAGAGGAGATAACATGTAATGTTTTATGATGGATGCATGCATAGCAAGTGAAGGGTATGTCCCCAAGACATGGTAAGCATCTATGAACTCCCCTTCATGTAATGCTTCATTCATAATTTATTTCCAGTTGGATAAACCAAAACATCTGTTTGAAAACCATTTTAACACCTATTGGTTTTGCTATTGATGTGCATCATACAAAATATATTTTAAAAATTTTGATGGCTTGGACTGGTTGATGGTGGTTTTTTTCGCTAATTCCAAAAAGAGCTGGATGAAATTTTTAGAGAAGTCTATCTTAGGCTTGTAACAAATAACATTTAAAAGCTATTGCAGACAAAATACATCACTGTTTAGCAAAACTGCAGTAGTTACTTACTATCACCACGGCAAAGCAAAGGCCCCAGTTTGTAAGCAGCTTCTGAGTTTGGTCTGTCAGTATCTGTGATTACAATTTCAGTCACTGGTAGATGGTCCTTGTAGGAGAGGAAGCCAGTATCATTAGTCCTGAAAAGGTAAAATGAAAGCCACAGCTCTTCTAACCATTTCCAATAAATATTTCATTATCACTGAAACATTCCTCAGGAAAAGGAAAGAAATTGAAAAAAAAGAAAAAGGCTGCCTAAATATGTATAGGTGTATATGTTTTTGTATGTGTGTGATACAAAAAAACTGTGAATACAAATATATGCTTTGAAGTTGATATTGGGCTCATTTGACAGGACTGAAAGAATTTAATTGGAAGTGGGTAGTTTTATGGTCATGCTGGTCCACACAAGTGTGAGCAAATTCCTCTTGAATAAATCGGCACCTGTCTGCCTAAGTCAATGAACTTGCTCAAGTCAAATTTGCAAATGAATTTTATGTTGCTGAGGAGATACTGTACCTGTAATTGACTCTGTCATCAATATGGAATATTTAATGGCTTAATATAACTTTCAAGTAAGTCTTATCTTTTTTTTTCCCCACCTTGAAAAAAGTTAAAAAAATCAAATAAAAAAGTACAAAGTCATGCTGACTACAGGAAAAGCAGTATATGCTACAAATATGGAACTCGCAGAAAAGAAAATATGCAACTTTCACTCAGAGCACACATCTAGTACTTGTAAATTAGACCTAGTTCCTTTTTTAAAATCTTTGTTGACTTAGTGCCACAACTGAATTTTTAAATTTCGTAAGCATCAGTATTGGCCCTAAAATCCCTTCCCCTAAATCCTTGAAAATGTTCAGTTACTCAAGAATATTCTGGAAAATTCAATCTGTCCATTCATGGTTGAATCATTCCTGTCATTCATGGTTGAATCTTCCCTCTAAAGGCCAAAGCAAATAGTTCAGAATAAACAGCAGAAAATCAGAGAGGAGAAGTGATCTAGAAGCCCCACTGCTTAGAGATTAAACATGAGACACATCTCAGGAAGAAATCCATGTTTCTCTGAGAATGTCATTGGGCTTAGCAACCTTGTCTTTCAGCCCACACTGCATTGTGACTAAGACAATATTGAGAGACTCCACCCTTGTGCTGGATAAAATTAGTGACTTTTTCTCCTCTCCCCTCTCCCTTTCCTATCATCATCATCTTTCTCCTGCATACAATTTCTGTTTATCTGTTTTGGAGCACAGTGCAAACAAATGGACTTTTTAGTAAACTACTGTGCTTAACTGAAGAATAGAAAACATGGGTTTTTTAAAATGTTAATTTTTCATGAGGTGAAATATTGCAAGTTTCTAATTTAGACCTAAAAGAACCCTCAAAACACCCAGAAGCATTTGCTTCAGTAAAATGATGCTGTAAAGAAAAGGAAACTGAATAGGAATTATCTTCTTTGGAGATGATTTGTAATTTTTAAATTTTTAGGACCAGATTTTTTCAAAACAATCACTCTGTTTTAGAGTTCTAGAGACTTAAAGTTTTTGATTAATCAGATAAGGAGTTTAGAGTTACATCTACGTCCAATGTATTAAATAAGACAGATTTCACTATAGAAGTAGACTGTCAAAACCAGTTTCAAAACCACAGCGTGTAACTAGTTCTCTATGCTCAAAATGCATCCCTAAAATTCATAGCTTCAACCTATTTTTTCCACCCAGTGAACAGTATCAAGTCAACTGATCCAAAACAGTAGTCTCTATGGAACCAAACACAATGTTAATCACAAGTACCAAAATGAGTGTACACATAAGTGCTGTAACACTGGAGTCACTGAGAAGAATCTCTACTTATAAAGCATCAGAAGTGGGTACAAATAGAAATAAAACCCAAAGTCACTATATTTTCAATTTAATACACTCATAAACATCTCAGCAATTTACTGGAAGTGGAAGTGTGAAGACATGTATTTGTAAATATGTTACCATTATAAATTAACCTATATATGTGAGTATGGATGAAAAGAATGACAAAACTGAGTAAGAATATTTTCATGTATGAGCAACTGTTAATTTTTTTCTGAAAAAGTATTACTCTTTTAACACTTATTTTCATGTTAGAAATTAATACTGTTTTAATTTTCACATAGCATAATAATAGGGAAATTCTTAGTGTGATCTGTGTTTCTTTAATCTCTATTGGAATAAACATTGCAGATATCATCCCGTGAATTTTACAGCAATAGCAAATTCTTTTCTCTGGAAATCTTTGAAGCTGGTGAAGAATTGTTCTTCGATTAACTCTTCCTTGTACTTTCATTTCTGTATCTGCTGAATTTCCTACTCATGTTCAGGGAACAAGCATTTTCCAACTCAACTCACTTTTTTCTCCTTTAAAGAAAGGGTGGACCTTCAGAAGAAAAAAATGATTTATTCCTTGATTTTGCACACATCAAGTTGTTCCTAAATATCTTCCTTACCTTTTCCCATTTTCAAAAAAATAGATGTTCATGGATTTTTTAAAATTTATGAACTTGATTTATATAAGTTAAATGGACTTCACAATTTTAACACTGTAAAGCTTTCTTCAACAAAAGAGCTTTCACTTGAAAAGTCTCTCTGCTTTATCAAATCCTGTACTGCACTGGACCTATTGTTGAGAAAGTTGTATCTGATCCTACTAAATGAGAAGTCAGGTTCAGATTTGACATTGTAACAAGAACCCATCCATTATATTACTTATTTGAAAGTTATTGTAAATGACACCGGAGAATTTTAGGCACAAGTGGAAGATGCACATCCTAGAAATCCATTCATTCTCTTTGAATAGGACTCTATATGAGAGCTTTGCTTCACTGATAGCAAGAGTAATAATTTTAATTATCTATGTTGTAGATGGAAAAAGAGTGTAAAAAGTCATAACCTTAAAGTGTAGTTATAAATTATACTAAAAATTAACTTTTTTCACAGAATATTTTATTTCAATTTTAATTATGTTCAGCAGTCTGACTGAATTTGTGCTAAAGAACTGTTGTCTTTATCTATAATATGCAATATACTAAAAGACGACAAAGTATCTGTAAAGTCAAACCTACCTCAAAAGTTAGAGTGAAAGAATTAGCATAACAATACTTAATGTATGTAGCAATAACTTTGTGAAAAATTATGTTCTATAACACGGAATCAGATGGCACTATGGCAGCTTAGATTTCCAACTGCTTTGGTACTATAAATGTGCTAAGGCCTGTATATTTTCTTTATTTACTCTTAACAAAAAAAAGTATTGTGAATAATCAACAGTAAAAAGTCACCATTCATCCCTGTCCGCATCACAGTTGCAGTAATGCTGGGAATCAATGCAGCTTCCCTCCAGTCCACAAGCACATTTTTGTACAGCAGGCAAGGAACCTCCCCAGTAAGTATGAGTTTCATTGGTTCTTCCAATCCACCAGCTCAGTGCCATCCCATCTAAAAAGCAGGTTAGAGAAAAATCAATGCCCAGTCTTGTCTCCTACCTCTCTCAGATTTCCCATCCAAGTAATTTTCCAAAAGGTTAAGAAGACAAAAATCCCTGCTCAAATCTAAAACCTTTAAATGACCAGGAAAAAATAAATTTCCACCTCTACTTGATAAGTAATTATTCATTTTAATACTTTGTTATCATGTATTAAGTGATTGTCACAGATTTTTGCTTGCATTAGTGGAAAAGGGAACTCACAGTACCTAGTTCAGCCAGCCATGATATTAGAATAATTTATCTTAAGCAGTCCATTTATATAATCCATTTTAAAATGGTCCATGAAAGAGGAGATACAATCATCCTAAAAATCAGGGTACTTTATATTCCCAAGTAAAGATCAATTTCAGGTGTTGGAACTACCAGAAATAGAACGAGGAAAGTCACAGAAATGGCCTCATCCCACTACCAAGAGTACAACAGAGTATACTACTACCCACATTTGTGATGAACTTTAAGCAGCTGAATAGTGGGGTTAATCAGAAATGATAAAGACAGCTGTTAGGTCATAGACAGAAGATTCTGACTTTATATACTCAGAGACAACGGAAATCATGTAAATGGTGCTCCCATAAGCAAGTTGATACATCTGGTGAGCAGAAGTGAGGTTGCCCAGGACAATTATATCTCTCTGTGGTGCATTCAGTCAGCATTGTTGGTAGCAAACTGATAAAACTGTATGTTTCCTTAATGTTACAGTACTGCAGAATAAGCTTAAAGGTATTGCCAAGCAAGCATAGCAACAGAAGAAATATCTACAGAACACATAATAGCTAAACAATATGAAGCATAAAGATAAACCATCTCAAATGAGACGGAAGAAGGGTGATGGATGCATGAAAGCCAAGGCATGAGAAGAAATCAAGTACTGTTAAATTACAGAGTTTCTTATAGATGCATTTCTTTTTGCTTCTGCTGGAACTCCATTTTCAGCACCCGGCCCCCGCGAAGAAGCTGGAATTTATTCTACTCTCAACTTTACTTACAACTGTGACTGCTTATTAAACCTCACTGTTAGATAAGACCTCTGTTACACTGACAATCTTTCAGATCGCAAACATATTGACTGCATTCATTGCCACACAACTGTCAGCCCAGCAGGCCAAAAAAACAGTGTGAGCAGTTTTTCGAAAAGTCAAGCTTGCATAATGGCATCAATGTCCAATATCAGTGCTTGTGCTTGCAAACCATCACAGGAGGAAGAAAACCCAGAGAACATGTATAAATAATTTATCAGACAACACTTTAAAAGGGTTCTAACAACCAAGACTGTAAAAAGCAGAATATTTCTGCTGCCTTAACAGCATGCCTTAATTTTATATTGTAGTCATGAATAAGCATTCCCAGTGTTTCACTAGGGACACTGGAGTATGTTTAAAAGCTGATCTCAGTTATTTGTTCATACAGCAGGGTGACGAGAGAGTATTTACTGAAATGCTGCAAGTTCATACTGATTAGCCTGGGTTTTTTTCCCTGCCTTGGCAGAAATTACTGCCTAGGTAAAATAAAGCCATTAATTAAAATGGTTATAGATTTCTTAATAATGATCACATAGATGTATTAACCGATGACTTCTTTAATGAGATCATTTGCAAATGCTATCCAGGCTGATTGAAAACAAAGAATTCCTAAAATACAGTCAGTTAAGAATTACCAGGTGGACTGTGTGTTCCAAAAAATATATTATGTAACCCTCATCAAATTTTCTATTTTTCAAGCATACAAAGTGAAGATTATAAACAGCAGAAATGAGAGTGATTAAACTGTTTAAAAAAAGAATGATTTTATAAAACTTGTAGAAGTCTCATGTAACTTTCACATGTCTATTTATTCTTAGCATTCAAGATTAAATTTTAGATGACTTATCACAAGTGACTGGTTGCACACTTTCAAAACATTTATTTTAGCACATTTATGTGCATATTATAAATATGAAGCTACATCTAATATAAACAGCATAGCAATATAGATATTGAATTATTTTAGCACATTTATATGCCATTTCCTTGGACAAAAAAAAAAAAAGTAGTCTTTAAACTTCCTGCTTGAGGCAAACTAGGCTTTTGAACATCTAAACATAGCTTTAATTTGGAGCCCACGGTACAAGGAAGGTTCATAGGGACATCTTAAGCAGCAGGTTCACTTTTTTTTTGCTGTGGAGGTGTTTTCCAACAGATATTCTTCCAAAAGCAAACACCAGCCTAAGAAGCCCAGAGATGTCTATGCCATAATTAGGGAGAAAGAATGTATAAAGGAAGAGCTTAGACAGAGAACCAGAGAGGGCTTCATGCAGAGGCATTCTCTCTGCTTAGTAGGAAAGAATGCCAAGGGATCAATTTTTAAGCATCTTAAGAGTTTCTAATGCACAAGTCAAAAAATTTCACTTAGTTTTTCAAAAAACAGTAAACAATGAGGGGTTTACCTCCACTTTATTTGGAGTGCCTAGATATTCAGAGTAAAGTCTTTTAACACCAGCTCTCTGTCAGTAAGAGTTAAAATTTAAATCGACTACATAACTTCACTTTGCTTTAAGTAGATCAGACCTCTCTTTATTTCTTAAAGCAATTATAATTTTTGTCAATAATTCACATTTTAACTACTAAGCTTTTTAAGATCATTTATACTGAACAGGGGAAATTCAATGTCATTGATGTGTTTTGTCAAGTACTCACAATATGCACATTAAATGCACACATTAACTTCTGGTATCTATGCACTAATTTGTGCTCTTTTAGAAGATATTCCTCAGTAGTAATTTAATTCCTTCACTAAAATAAAAAAAATCTTGGAAGACTAAACATTCTGTTAATAACAATCTCTGTTAATTTAAAAGTCTTATGAGAGAAATTAATTTGAGAATTTAATTCTCTGAAAGAAAATCATTATAAATCGACATTTGTATTTGCCTGGTTCAAATATCTCTTGGCAACTTACAGAAATCTCAGAACTCAATATTTGAAGTAGTTCAAACTCCATAGTAGCAAAATGCCATAGCCTTGTTAGAAATAAATAACTTTAGTAGCCAGTAAAATAAAAGGCACTATGGAACATAGTAATGTTTGTCTGCTTTACTTACCTGACTTATCTAACAGCCTTGACTTTTTGCAGTAGTAAGCAAGCTCCTGTTCACAGTGATCTGCAAGGTTTATTGTAGCCTGAAGCTGGTCTAGGCTGGCAGAATACTTGAAGAACACAGTGTGTGGGTTCTCTCGATTAGCACTTTTAACTCTGGTTAGGTTGGTGCTGTTATGCTGTATAATTGTCCATGTTGCATCTTTCAAAACAAATGTGAGAAGTAATCAAGAAGGAGAGAGGTGCGGAAGTTAGTCATGGAAAGAGCATGTATGATGAAATCAGCCCAACTTCGAGATAACTTCTTTGATAACAGAAAGCCCTGTGGGGCCCATGACACAGACATAAATCATTGAGCAAAAATTAAAACAATTATTAATTGTTTCTATTCGTAGGTGGATCATTGTACCATGACTGCAACAGGTATTCAGCTAGTAAGGATTATTGAATAAGGAAAGAATATGTGATGACACCTAAATATTTGTATCAGAAATAAAATATTGTTTACTTGGTAAATTGCAATGAAAGATTAGAAGGAAAAAACACTATTGTTACTTTCCCCAGGCTTAATTAATGCATGAAATAACACTAACTCTATCCTAGCATCTACCTACATTAAATACATCCTTATAGCTTGAATTAATTTATTAATTAAAAGCCTACAGGCCTACAGGCCTTTTCTATTATACAAAGAAGCAGAAGTATCTTGTGTATACTGTGTTCGCTATAAAACTAAGATTCCATGAAGGTGAATTATTACTGCCACCTAAAATTAAATAGTAGTCATGATGAAGGCTCATATCATTCTTCTGTTTTGTATTTTTGACAAGCCCTTTCACCTGTGAATAGGAAAAAAATCAGCTTATTCTGTTTCAACTTCCACTTTCAAAACCTGTAAGCCTCACTCTTCTGACCAAAGCTGTTTTCAAGGTAGGGGTCAGAAGGCTTCCAGTTAAAGCCCATCTGGGACAGTCAAGTCAAGTTTAGATTCATGGTCATTGTATTCTTCCATCTTCATGGCCAGTGTCATTTGAAAAAACATGAGAAATACTATTTTTTTCTAAATTTTAGTATTGATATAACATTTCAGACATTCTAATAGTAGTATTCTAACTCGACCTGTATTTTATTTTATCAGTTGCCTACAGGTCACACAAGGCAGATATTAAAAAACATCCATAAAGAGGAATGAACTAGGGTCACTTAGAGATAAGTACTAGTCAGAAAAACGAAATGAAATATTTTTCATCTAATTATAGAATTTTATTAAGGATGTAATTAGAGTGTCAAAAAACAGATAGCTAGAAATACAAATTTAAATTTTGGTTGCTTTGTTTTGGGTGCTGTTTTCTATGGATGTGGGTTTTTTTTCTCTGTCATATGGACATACGTACAGACACAAATATATCTAAACATTACACTGAACATAAAAATGAAGACAATTTGTTTGGATATTCAACTCATTATCACACTCCCAAAATTACAAAAAAAAAAAAAGAAAAAAAGAAAAACATATAACTGCAAATTTTGTAGCATTTTAATTGACAATGTGGACTGTAGGCTTTTGATTCTGAAGCTGACCTCCAAGAAAAAAATCCGAGAATGGCACCTCCCTCCCAGCTGCCTGAAAATAAAGCCCCATGAATGTCAAAGACAAGGCAGTGCAGTAAGAAATGTGGGCATCTGCATTCCCTGCCTCTGGTGGGAAAAGGGAATACCAGTCATGAGGAAACTGGGAACAAAACAAATATAGAAAATTCATCCTGTCAGAATGCATCTTGAGATGTAGAACTGATCAATGATGTTTGCTTAATGCGGTGAATAAGGAGTGACTGAGGAAAACAGGAACAGCTGTTCACGGACACACAAGGATAAATCAGACACTACACTGTACCTTGGAGAGTTATACCCACTTAGAAAAATTGTCATCTTTCTGCCATGATTCTTTGGTCTCTTTTAGTCTCACAGGACACTAGAATATTTCTTTTTAAGAGCCTGTGCCAATCTGAAGTATGCTTATTGTGAGCGAGCAGTTCACTGTAGAAGTCAAAGTCAGGAGCTGACATAGTGAGAATAGATAAATTGCTCAAGCCAACATCAAAATCTTATCAGAAGGTTTCTATGTCAAGTTCTCAACACTTAGGACATCTAGCCCTAGCCAGTTCAAATTCAGCTCATTCACGTATTCTTTTAAATAGTTGTAATTGTGAAAAAAAAAATTTTGTCAAACAAAACAATAAAATGTTCCCGTCATTTTAGCTGGAAAGCAATTCAAATAAAAAAAGAGGCTAAGTAAAGAGTAAAGGAGACAGCCACAAATCCAGTAATAATAAATTCCAAAAAGCCATTTAAATTTAAACTTAGTTGAAAGGACATATACCAATACACTATATACCACACAGAGATAACATCAACTGGTTTGCTAAAAAGGAGACTGAAAAGAAACTCTGACAGCTAAAGCTTCTAGATATAGACATGAACAGATTCAAAGAACTGGTTGCAGCAGGGGAAGAGGGTGTCCAAAGGCGAGGCTACAAGGGCCACACTGGTTGCA
>VXBQ01009723.1:0-15273 GCA_013400175.1 Phainopepla nitens | reverse complement strand
TTTGTTTTCTCCGAAAGACCACCTTACAGTTTGAAAGATAAAGTTTAATATCTATATTCCTCCCAACAAAGGCCAGATCTAAATTAAATTTTTTCATTAGGCCATCAGAGAAAGTCAGAAAATTTCTCACAAAACAACTTATTTATCATTTTCTTAAGTATCCTTGAGAGGCTGCAACTTGAGTGAAAATAAAGCTGATCCCCAAAAATGAACTAGTATGACATTGTCGCCATATGGAACACATGCCCCATTTATGCAAAGCATAACAGGAATGCTGTGTTATCTTCACAGCCTGAATCCTGTTATAATTCCAATTTTTATGCCTAATTATTTGCCCAATATCCTGAACTAAGGAGTCACCTTCATTTTGTTGCGCATGTTTACATTAAATTCACAAACTGCAGAGGCTTCTCACTTGATAACTCGTGTTTCAATATAATGAGCATGCATACAGTCACAGCTGTAAGTTAAGGAAGTTTATCACCTCACCTGTCATATTGCAGTATACGAGAAATGGTCCCAAGGGGCCACTTCCATCTGAATCAATATTGTAAAAGCCTGAAGTGTTCCCTCTGTGCTTATAGGCTTCACATGATTGCTCATAGATGGCTGTAAAAGAACACATTCCATCAATTCCATTCCACAAACGCAATGGCATGATTTTACATTGTAATCAGGAAATTAAAAAATAAAAAAAAAAAAAAAGTGCATGACCCTTGACATTGGGGAAAGAAGCTGGGTGTGTGCTACCTCTGCTAAAGAATGAAGAAAAAGTCATGCATGCAATCAAAACTATGCCTCTATTAGAAATTGTTAAGCATATTTGGTTTTATTTATCATGGACATCACAAAGTGCATTTTTAAGCATTTTATTTTGCATTTCCAGCTCAAAACTTCTGGGAGGAAAACACGAAATATGGGTGAGCAAATGGTTGTAAAATTGCTGAATAATGCTAGAATGCCAAGGGTATTACTTAGACCCTGGAAATCAGATATTGGGGAAACCCTCACTAACTACCTCAGCCAAATCAGATTTTTGTTGCTGCTGTTGTTGTAATGTAAAGCAGAAGGCAAGCATTTTTCAGCTTTCACACTTCTTATTTTCTTCCCATTTTTAATGGAAAAGCAAGTGACTTGTCAGAGACTTCAGTAAAAGAACCAAATGAGCAAAGACAAAATGACAGCTCCTTGTTCCTTGTCATGTATGCTTTATATCAGTTCTAGGTCGAAAAAAAATAAATCTGTGATACCTCTTATCTATCAAATATCTGAGAAAAAAAAAGATGCATGAGTCCACCTCTGTAATTGTACCTCAGGAAGCATGATTATAATGTCACAGCTGGACATATTAATCTAAATCCTGCTTTAACCATTATATTTCTTTTGAGCAGTCATAATGTTTTGATCTTCCATTTCAAAATTAAACTGTGCTCTATCACTTATCAAAACTTCAAGAATTCTGTCAAAAAGAACGAGCTGTTAGATGAATAATGAAAAGTAGTTATGAGTACTATACATTTTTTTTACATTTTAAGCTATTTTTTAAAGAGTTTTACCTTTCTATTTATTCTTTATATATTTGCCTAATGGTTAGTGATGTTATGTGGCAACAGCTATAAAAAAGACAAACTATCCACTTGACTCACTCTATGAAATATCCATAATAAACAATTTATGCAATTTTCAAATGTAATTTTATGGTTCCTTCCAGTAAATACTCTTAGCTAAATTTAGAAATTACAAAAATTCAATTTATTTTTATTTTTGACCAAAAAAAAAAAAAGTAACATTTCTCATTGACTCCTAATCATCAGGGAAACCTAGCCTCCCTCTGTCCCTCTGTCCTCATAGACATCATGAGATGATTAAATTTGCGACTTTTCAAACTGCAATGAATCAAATCACCTTCATCTTCACTCTAGGCTCATCAGAGTTTGCTGGGATACACCATAGTATTCAAAAGCATCTCTACTATTGGCATATTTTCTATGTTACATAGTTTTTCCTAATACTGCTGTTTATGACTGTTGTTAACTTTGTACGAGCCAGATTTAAAAAGGCAGTCTTCTAAAACAGTGATTTCTCAAAAAATCCCACTTGGATAGACAGGCATTCTCTTTGCAAAAGCTGCCAAAAAGAATTGTATAGATTTTATATAATATAATATATAAGCATAAAATTATTTATCTGATGATTAGGGCTATCTTTGCATTTAAAAACAACACAGTAAATTTATATGGGTTTTTACTTATTAGAGGCATGTAATGAAAGCCAGAGAACTTATTTTATCTTCTTCCCAGAGCATGCTGAAAGCAGTATCAAAGTCAAACATCTCCTGTGAAATTACCTAAGTTACATTCAATCAGGTTTCCAAAACGTGTCTATTGTTTTTCTCCTAGTCTACTTCCAGATGCAGCAAACTACATAAACATGTGTTTGAGGTTTAACCTTTGGACATGCATGTAGTCCCACTGGCTTAGAAATAATAAATATTAGTTGTTGTGATGAGTAAAGATGAATTTACCATATTTCTAAATGATATGTTGATTCAGAAAGTGGAATTATATGGATGAGAGAAGATTTTACTATTTCATATAAAATACAAAAAATGAGAAAGAAAAACACTTAAACTTTCAATCAATTTATTTTTGTTACTTATTTTGAGTTCACAAGCAGTTCCTCAAAATCATGAGTATTTTTATGACTGAAAATATTTTATCCATGATAAGTTCAAATGTTTTTTGGTTTGGTTTGATTTGTCTTTTTGTTTTATTTTTGTGGTGAAGTAATTCAATCAGAAGTAAAAGCACAGTCAGAAATCAGAAAACATCTCAGACTTACGATAGTGACAAGTAGCTCCCTTGTAGCCAGTATTGGCACAGTTACAGTGGAAACTGTTCCAGGACTGTGAGCACTCACCACCATGTTCACAGTAATTAGGCAAACACCTAAAACAAAAAATAACATGCATTTTCACTCTTTTTTTCTCCTCACTTAAATGCCACTTGTACTTAGCAAGAAAAGCAAAATCCTGGAAAAGAAGTATAATGTGAAGGAAGTCATCATGGTCATTGGTAAAGATGTCAACGTAAGTAAAAGAAAATTAAGATAATTTCTTCCGTGGTATTCCTTTTTCTTACAAAAAACTATCTTAATTATATAATAACCTTGTGAGAACAGAAATAAAGTGTAAGATGCAGAATTGTTCCTATTGTTCAACTGGCCACAATTCAATGCAGTCTAATAAACCAATGAAAGGTTTATGTGTTGATAATTCAATGGCAAGTTTTGCAGTAACTGAGATTACTTCAACAACATGTATCAAAACAAAGCAATATTACATCAGATTTCCTTCTGTTCTTGTAGAAATAATAATAAAAAAATCCCCTAACAAATAAATCTGACCACAGCACCTGACATCTATTTCTTATTTCGAAATCATGTTTACTTTCTATCCTAGAAGGGTTCAGTATGTCAGTTCCAGCACAACTAAGCACTTGTGAAGCCAATTTCCATTCTGGTAATAAGACTAAGATCCTGAAGAGTTTGATTACTTTCTTCTAGGTATACAATGGCTGATGGAAAAAATAATTTACCTGTAACTTTGTAGTGTTTAATGTATAAAATAATTGTGACGTGAAAAAAAAAGGAGTTCTCTCTTTTTTAAAAATAAATGCAGCTGAAAATATATTGAAATTGATTGGCACACTTCAACCAATTATTAACTACTTTTCACCTTAGAAATTAGTTTACATTCTAACTGCACTGAGTGTATATGTATGACACAGCTCAGAAAGTGCAGAATTACTTTAGTGTTGACATTAGCCACAGGAAAAAAAACTAACAAAACAACATGCCCACTAAAATTCACAGGATCTCAAAATACCTTTTAATTCATTCAAGAAATGTTAGGAGAATATTAAATTAGGACTGCAGAAAGTCCAGCATTTCACACATCTGCCCTATGAATAATTCAGGGTCTTTGCACATTCGCTGCTCATGGCACTCAGAGAATTTTATCTTTCTTCCATGTTTATAAACAAGGATAAGTGGTTTTCACAGAAGGGAATTAAAAAAAGAAGTAGCAGATGAAGTATAGGTAAAGTAAGTAAACTGATAGATGTCACCTCTTTTTAAGGAAATCTGTGACTTTTTTGGCAGTGAAAGAGCTGATCTTATATCCATTCTCTCACTCACAAAATATGTTCCTAAGACGAGTCAAGAGTCAATGAATTCTGTTTCGGAACCTGAAGATAAAATTTAGGCACCAGGCTTACAATTACATTGATTTTAAATAGTTTGTTTGACAGAATTACATAAATATGCATACAAAAGTTTCTTAGGTAAATGCTCTATTTTACTTTCTATGGGTATAACTAATCATCAGTTATTAAAAATACATATCTCTAGCAAAACTGTCATTCAAGAGCTTCAGTGACACCTGCTCTGCTTTTTTTTTCAGTTGCATTTTGTGTCTTATGCCTTTTTGAACAAGACTTTATTCAAAAATTGTGTTTTACATGGTCTTTGCTTGTATTGACTCCCTGTCCCTACTAATTAATCTTCCTAATATTGTTCACAAGATGAAAAGCTTTGATGAAACTGAGGACGCCTGAACCAACCTTAATGAAACTGAAAACAGGTTAAGAGTATAATTTAAATCTTTTAACATTGATTTTAAATCTTTTAATATTAACTTATTTCCTCTCTTTCAGAAGGCATAATATAAAGTAGCCATTAGCTACAACAAAGTAAATGTATAACTACATTATACACTGTGACCCTACCCCAAAGAAAGATTTAGAACACAGCTTTCTTTGAACAAGCTAATCTTCTAACAAGTATTTGTCATATTTGAAACAGTATTTCTAATACTTAATCTATAAAATTTAGTTTTTGGATTCATCACTGTGTCTGCTAAAACCAGAAAAGCAACAGCTGATTTAACATTTACGACAGATTTCTTGATAATATGCTTTTAAGTGCATGGCTTTTGAAAATTATATAATATTTTAAACCAAGGCAGCAGCCTATAAACTAAGATTGAGAGGAGAATACTGATCTGGAATTTTAATATAGTTGTGATAAAGAAAGGGAAAAATAAGAACTTTGCATGTCAATTTTCAGCTAGACACTTTTTTTTGTATTCTATTTCTTTATCATGGTTCTAAATTATGGCTAAAAGGTCCTTTAGAAAAAGCAAATAACGGATACATTTTTAATACCTATTATTTCTTAATTCTTCAGGTTTTTTTTAAAAAAAGAGAAAAAAATTATTTCAGAACTGTGCAGTGACCATCATTTTTATTTTTGGCTTTTTCTTTTTAAAGCTATAAACCCACTCAATCCTTTTTTTGTATACCGCTGCCAGGACAAAAAGGCAAGAGCTCCTGGTAGCTATGTTTATGTGTAGGGCTCAATGTAATTAGGACAGACTCATCCAGTACTCTCCTCAGAGACTAAATACGCTAATATTGTAAGGTATTTAAATGACACTGTGTCCTTTAAAGTGATTTCAGGAATGGTTTATATCTAATTAGGAGTTATTAAACAAATATACACTGATAAAGGAGCTGAGAGAAAAGATATTAAGAAGAAATATATGAAGGGAATAATTTCCATGCATAAGAGATATAGGAAGACATGAAGATATAATGTAATGAAATGAAGGATCACGGGAGGACTGATGACTGAAAACAGTCATAACAATTTAAGTCTAGGATAAGGAATTAGAAAGTTTATCAAACTTAGAAAACTGAAAATAGGAAAATGGTATGGCATTTGTTTGCATAAAATGAATAAAAATTTAATAATTTATATTCAGAAAAATGAATTATTAACTAACCATCTCTCCATGAAGACTGTAAATCTCATAAAGAACACTCTTCATATGTTATATATTTATATATGAGGTAAAGAATGGATTAAATACAATTGTTTTCAGTTTATTTACTATTGCATTTAAATTCAGGTTGCTATGCAAAGAGTAAATTTTATTTGTTTTCATACACCTTAAATGTATAAAACTACTATAAAACTACTACAAAATTACTACATTTAGGTGCCAATCACTCCTCTTTCAAAAGCCATCAGTAACTCCAGAATTTGGGCCATACTTCACGATTTGGAACTGGAGATGTAAGGACTCACATGAAGACTCCAAGACAAAGAAGGGATTTGTTTGCACTTACCTCTAGGGAGATATTTACTGTCAGAAACACAGAGACAAAAATGCTCATTATCTTAGGGCATTCAAAGATATTTATAAATCAGGGTAGAAAGAAAGAATTTTTTCTCAAACAATATGGTGTACAGGATGATATAAGCTACCTATTAAAAATTGTTTAAAACATGTAAACAGTTTTAATTTTGCAAATATATGCACTTTATCACCTGGGATTTATGGTGAGATGGAGTATTAGTTTGATAAAGATATGAAGCTTGTTCCAAACGATGAGCTGCAGGTATTGAATTAAATTAGACTGTGTGAGGAAACGGGCAAGAAACAGTCCCAGAACCAGGACAGCACAAGCCTAGGCAGGATTTTTAAAAGCAGTCTATTTTGAAAAAAAAAAAATAATGACAGTAATGAAATCTATAAAAAATGTCCGGATTAAACTATTTTGATAAATTAGGAAGACATATGCTAAGCATGCTGGGAACTGAAAACAAAATCTGGAAGAGCCAATGCAAGAAAGGTAAAATGGTCAAGATAGAAGAGACATAACTTAACACTAGCAAATATTAGAGAAAACAAAACCAACCAACCAAAAATCTCCCATAAAGATGTTCTTTTTCTTTTGTACCAATGATCTTGAGAAAATACACATAATTTTGATGAAGCATGAAAGTAATATAAGCTCAAGTCAATAAAATGTGAGAAAGCAGTAAGAGTTAAGTGTTCGGACACTTGTATACTCTAAATAATGCTGTATTTCTATACATGGAGATTTACATAGTGGCTTTAAACATCATTTACTGTTTACCTATACACTCACCATCTTTTTAAAACCTACACGTACAAACTTACATCTTATGGTCATTCAAAACTGAAAATAGGAAATCACTACATTAAAAAAAATGTACCATCTTCCTTTAAAAAATTTGCTAAGATATGTCTGTGTTCATGGAGGAGGAGATGGCTTCTAAACTTCAACTCTGAGATGAGCATTTTAGGAGGTCCATAGTTACTGTGAACATTGGAAAATTCACGGTAAATCAGAAAGAAATTGCTATCAATTATATTGTGATATAATTAGGTGATATTTTTAACTCATAAGCTTGCTTTAATGTGCTTCATTGAAGAATATGCAGATTCCCATATGACATCCTTTTGACTTGATTCTCTCCCTGATTTTGTCTTTACACAAGCAAAAAAAAAAAAAAGGCAATGTAATAGAAATAAGTTCAAAAAACAGCAGTGATGCAGTGCTTTAGAAGGCGGATGGAAGTCCATCAAATGAGGAATAAAGTCCATCAAATGGAATGAGGTCCATCAAAGGGGAGAGAAAGGAGACAGTTACGATTGAAAAGTGAGAAAACAAGTCAAAGGCAGCAGTATGAAAAAAAGGCAAAAAGAAACCTCAGTGTATGTGGCATCCTAAATATAAGTCCCTAGTAAGCCATAAAGTGAAGTTTTGACTGAGGCAGAACTGTGTTTTGGCACATGTCTATCACACTTACTGCCTACTGCAAAGTCAGGATTAGCTCTCTAAGGGATAGATTAGCACAATTATTTTATATATATATACACACACACACATATCTTCCTAATGTATGATATGTGTAGAAATACTAGTGAGAATGCACACTGCAAATGCAATTGAAAGGATCACATCGTAGGCAGAACTTTTATCCTCGTCTTGGATGTCTCTCTCCTTTACTTTTATGAAGAATTAGGTAATAGCTAGTACTTTTTTCATCTTTCATCTGCAAAGGACTGATTTTGAACTGTTTCCAAAATTAGAACACCGATAACTGTACACTGTGTTATCTCTAGGAATGGAGAGCAGGTCACAGAAGTAGGGTTGTCTGACTGATCCTGAAACTGGCTATTATCTTGTAGCAGATCTCTGCCTACAATGTTTTCCCAAGAAGATGTAATTTTTGAAAAGTCTTATAATCCAAAAGACAGACCTTCTGAAATCAAAAGGCACTTTATAAGGGCTAGAAATACAGAAAGTGAGGGAGAATTATTCAAAAGCACATCATTCCCCTCTGCCTGCTGTGTCTTTTCAGTACAGCCTTTCACCTCGATCCAAGTAAAACACTTCTGGATTAAAGACAGCAAAGCTGTCTTTGACTGCATTCTTTGGAGTCTACAGAATAAAACTTCTTCCATTGACTGTGTGTTTGCTCCCTCTCTTCTCAGCAGCCCGTGTTGTTCTGCAACCCCCTCTGCCTTCACTACACAGAAGTCCAGCAATGTCTTTTCCATCAAGCATTTCTATTTCTGAGAATGAATACAGTCTTTCCTCTTTGGGAAGAGACACTTCAATCAGCCATTTTTTGGATATATGCTAATTGCAAGTTATGAGGTTAGTTTTTACCATGGTCTGAAAGATGGTTTCTCACCCACTGGGATGGGTACTATCTACTGTGTTTCTGGAGACGTGGAGTATAGGAAACAGCAGTAACTCATAAAAAACACACAGGATTTTAAAGGGTGGATGGGACCACAGCTTGCAGTAGGGGATTTGTATCTGTAGCTTACTTGAAAAGAAATAAGACATTTAAATTTTTTTTCAGAAACATAAAATAATTTTAGTCAAAGTTAATTTTATTTGCAGTAAAAGGAAGTCTACCTGCCACATGCTACATATTCTGCATTTATTCTGGACTTCTGAATTCTTACAAAAGAAAAAGCATGTCATTTTGTAAATGTTCTGTTCTTTGTTATCAACTCTCTATTAGAAACAAAACATAGACATAAATAAATTAATTAGTAAATATTATTTTCTCACCTGTCGGTAATGCCACACAAATCCATCTGAAGATCACTGAAATTGCCAAAACCATTTTGCTGGATAGAGATCACATCCACTGCTTTGTTACCAATGGAAATAAGTCGCATGCATCCTTGAAAACCACCAAATGAGGTATTACATTCAGAAATGTTTCCACTGCTAGGACAGCCTGAAAGAATAAAAACTGAAGGTGAAAAGAAATATTTTATTAAAAAAAAATTATATATTCCAAAAGTAAACTGAACTTCTATAACCTCCACATGTTTTAAACTTTGTGGTTGGAGGACTTTAGCCAGAAGCTCTTCTGATTAGCCATGGTTGTATGACTGAAAAGAAATACATCTCTGCAGTCTTATTGTTTTTAAAGCATATGCAAAACATCACTAAAATTTTTTGCTAATTGATAATCTAAACAAAAGTTCCAAAGAAATGAGTGGAATCAAGATATGAACAGCATAACTGGGAGATCTTAGTCCTAGGATGTAAGGTTACAGTACCAGGTCACATGATTTGAACAAATTTTAAGTCACAACTGAAGACACGCAAGAAAAAGATCAGTTACTAAGTAGAGTGATTTTACTCTATCATCTGTTAAGAAGATTCTGTGAAGTTCTGAAACTTTTTGTTACAGACCATCAATGACTCAACTAGGAGAGATGCTCCACTGAACCTGCTACTCATGGGCAAGGAAGAAATAGTTAAAAATGTAAAAGCCAAGGACAGCCTTGGTTACAGTAAACATGAAGACAAATATGTGTAGTTTCTGAGCCACAGAGAAGAAAGGAAAAAAGAAATAAAATCCCAAAATTATAACCGTGGACTTCAGAAGAGCCAAACTTTTTCTGTTCAGGGTCTGTTTTGAGGATACCATTAGAAATTGCCTTGGAGAGCAAAAGGCAAAGCAAATTCCTTTGAAAGCAAAATAGCTTTCAAGAAAACAGCTCTTCAGAGCAAAAGAGAAGTCCATAGCAATATCAAAATAGTTAAGCAAGTGTGGCATAAGGCCTGTAAACATAAACATGGAGCTCTTGAGTGAGTGCAAACACAAAAAGAAAGCACACAAAATGTGGGAACAGAGACATGAAACATAGAGGGGAATACAAAGACATTACCTGCATGTCTAGGAATGCAGTTGGGAAACCAAGAGAAGATAAAATTTGCTAAGGAAGTTGAAGTGCAACAAAAAGGTTTCTGTAGGTACAACAGTGAGAAAAGGAAGGCTAAAGAGATTATGATATTATCCATATATTCCATGGGGCAGAGGACTTAGAGACAAGGGTCTAGAGAAGAACTGTTTTCTTCAATGTTTTTTTCTTCACTGGTAAAACTGATCCTTAGGATTCCCATATCCTAGCAGAGTATGAAAAAAATAATGCAGTATTCACAGTAAAGGAACAATGAGCCCAAGATGCACCTGAGGGTGTCACAGGAGTTGGTCAATGCCACTTTAACAATTGCCATTGTCACTGTGAATTCATTAACATATTAATCTTCAAAGGGTCTTAGCAATATGCTGAACTTCTTAATAATTGGAAAAGGCAGATGTTACACCCATCTTCAAGAAACTAGAGGGCAGTTAGTCTTATTGCAATGCCTGGCAAATTCACAGAGCAAAACTTCTTAAGGCATTTCTAAATACACAAAGGACACTAAATTAACCGGCTAACTTTAACTTCAAGGTTAAATCATGCCTGACTGACATCTTTGTGTCCTTTGCTGAAGTGATGAGCAGTATATATAAAGGGAGAGCCCTGAGCATTGCATACCATGACTTTAGCAAAGACTTGCCAGCTTTCTATATCACCAGATTCACAATATATATGGGTGGGATAAGCAGGCAGTTGATGCTGCAAAGTCCAGCTGTTGATCACCGAGCAGAAGATTCTTCAGAGATCAGTAGTGGCATCCATAATGTCTTGATTAATTACTTGGATGATGAGACAGCATGCACTTTCAGCAAGACTGCAAGTGATACCAAAAGAGGGGCAGGGACAAAATGCTGGAAATCAGGGCTGCAAGTCACATGGGCCTGGACAGGAATGGCATGGAATTAATTACATTAAGAACAAGATCAAGATTTTTAATCTGAGGTGGAACAAGTCCACACAATAATCCAAACTGGAGGATAACTGTCCAGAGAGACACCTGAGATCCTAGTGACCATCAAGTGGAATATGAGCTAGGAAATTGCTCTTGCAGCACAGAAGACCAATGCCATTCTGGGATGTATTATCAAGAGCACAGTCATCAAGTCTTGGAAAGTGGTTCTTCCTCCTGCATGGCACTTGTGAGGCCATATCTGGAGTGCTGTAGTTCTGGGCTCCCCAGTACAGGAAGGATATCAATGTCCTAGAGGGACACCAGAGGAGGCCTCCAAGATGCTGGAAGCTGAATGCAGTTATGAGGAGAGGCTGATAGATCTGACCTATGCTGTCTTAGCAAAGAGAAGATAAAGCTATGTGGTAAGATGGCACAGAGAAGATGGAGCAAGATTACTTCTAGCAGTGACGAGACAAGAGGCAAAGGACAAAACTAAAAACCTGCAAATTTGGAGCATAAGGCATAAGACACAAGCAACAAGTGTTTTTACTGTGACAGTGGTCCATATGAGAACAGCTTGCTCCCAGAAGTTATAAGGTTTCCATCTTTGCAGCTATACAAGGCTTGAGAGGTCACATCCCTGTACATCTTAATCTAATCAGACTTGTTTAGAACAGAGGTTTAGACTACATACCATCTGGATGTCCATATCCTGTAAGAATCTAATCTTGTAGTTTATCTATTGTCTTACTGATCTTGAAACGCCTTGTTCACTGATTGCCAAATAATTAAACATTTGTAGTAAATAAATACATTGTTTTAATCCTGATTTGATTTAAAACATGTCCATGGAGCAGTTTTTCCCAACGGCAGCTAAACACTGCACTACAATTAGTGCCGAAATGGTTTTTTTTTCTTCCCAGAGGTACTATTGTTTCTGCAATAATGCATAAGGGTCATCCTTTGATCTTAGTCAAACAATACTGCATTCTGGTTCACAGCATCTGAAGACGGAAGAAGTTAGGAAGCAGTGAGTTTTAAGACATTTTTCTGTTCCATAGACCTAATTGGTACTTTTGAAGTCCTGTTAAGACAGTGGAGGGGCTTATGATACAGGAAAGCTAAATGACAGTGGAAACTACAAAACATATTCAAATGAGTGTCCAACAACATAAATATTATATTTTTTGAGAAATACATATTAAAAAATGAATTGAAACTGAAATTTAACAAGTGAATAGATTTTCAGTGTGTATAACCGTTCAGAAACCAAACTGTTCAAAATTATTATCATGTTTCTAAAAGCAAATGTTTATTATCTACTTGGTATGTTGCTTTAAGAACAACAAATATGCAGACTTGCAAAAGTCAAAATAGGAGCATAGTTAAGTTTTCAGCACTTACACACGGTTAGACAAATCAATTACAGGTCTAACCGCAGGCTTTACCGCATTCTACAGTTGAACGCTAACATAAATTCTGTAATTTCTGCTGAAAAATATGATGCTCATTTGAGAATTAAATACTTCCAGCAGAGTTTCAGATAATTAAATAATAGAAAAACAAACAAATAAATAAGTAAAGGCCAGAGAAAGCAGGAAAAGTTTACAATTTTTAGACACTGTTATTTTACAAAATTGTGTCACAGATACGTTTCTTGACATTTCTTTTTCAAAAATTGTCTTCTGTTGGAGAAGAGACAAATACCATTAACATTATTTAAATTGTGTTTCCTTACAAATGTAGATTTTAAGGAAATCTTTTAATCATTAAATTTCTATCATGTGCTTATTACAATAATAAATTATCTCATTTTCCCTTATAGTTGCACTGAGTTATTCTTACAAGAACTGAGAGAGGTTATAGATCTTTGATGATGGCATGACTATAAATTGTGCTGACATAACAGTAAAATATTTTCAAGTTTATTACAAATTTTCCTAGTTAAGCATACATATTTCCTGCATAATTTGTATGCATTAATACAAGTAAACAAATCACCATGTCCCCAAGATATCTCCCCTGAAAGGCTGATACTGATATTTTAACAAAGAGTGCAAACATGGTAAGTATTCATATAAACTTGGAAAGAAAGTAAAAATGCATTGTCTGCATTTTGACAGTAGTATATAACATAAAAATTTAATAAAGAATTTTCTAAACTCAGAAACCCACTTCTAGCATCCCCTAATTTTGTATGAGATGCATGAGCTGCAGATTTCAGTGATAAGGCTGAGATCAGAGAATCTGAGGGGGGCACTATGCAGTTGATATTTCCAGTGTTCCTGGAATTATTTTGTTCTCTCCATATTGCAAAACACAAATAGAAGTGCCCTTGTACAATTTCATTGAATATGCTGCTTTTTGTATCTGCCCACATCCCTTCTGAACCGTTCATCTGTGCCAGCAACCCTGCAATGATGAGAATCACCTAATCAAAGATCTGAGTATCTGAACCAACATTGAAGGGTTATTCAAGACTAATATTTTCCATCTTTCTCTGATTTCACTGATTATTAGTCAAGGTAAGGGGTATTTTTAGTAGAAAAGGGTAGATGTCAGATGTGAAAATTCATGCGAATGTTCATATAGCAGTTACTGTACTATGAGTATGCCTGTGAGCATGAAATTTATTTAAAAATTATTGATCTGTGGACCATGGTTGGGTCCATACTCATTTAGTGTTTTGTACACAACCTTTTCAGTTTTCTCATAAATTTGAGAATTATTAACAAATAATTAATAATTTAATAATCCAACCATTAATGTTTAAAAGAGAGGAAACACTAGACTAATAATGCACTCAGGTAATGTTTACCATTGATATTATGCAGTCCATTCCCAAAAGAATTATATGAATAACAAAACAACCTGTTCCACTTTATCAGTAGCAATACATGTTATTAACGACATAATCTCTTGAGGACAGATATTGATATTCCTAGAGAAATGAAGATATATATACAAATAGGTTTTTAGGTACAAATTACATTCATCAAATGTAGAAAAGTTATACCACTGTGGTAAAAGAAAAAAAAATCACACAAAGAGGGTATTTACATAGGTAAGCATACACTGAAGGTGAAAACTTGAAAGCATTTCAGCAGAAGAGTCTAAGAAATATTCGTTTAGCAAAACAATAAGTCTGCAGCAAGAGAAACCTTTGTGCATCTGTTTGATTGCAAGCCAGACTATATTCAATTATCAGAACATGATACAAGTTACGGCAATCTAAAAAGTGACTAAAGATTTAGGGCGGTGATTTATTCTACCCAACATGGTAAAATTTGAAGGAAACTGAAACTAAAAACATCATAACAGTGCCTGAACCAAGCTAGGCAAAGAAGACTTGAAGCAAGCCAAACCATTCTTTTCATTTGATTAGATATGACAGGAAAAATTCATGTGCAACTGTTGGATATTGCCTATATTAACAAACAATAATATTTCACCTCCAAAGTATAAAATATCTCCTGAAGAAATCTGCAGAGGTATGGAGGCATGAGCAGACGAGGTCATATCATTGTCCACTCTTACACTGATACGATTCCTTTTGACAGAGAGAGATACAGAATGCCACTGGCCGTTATTTAATCCAGCCCCTGAAAGAAAAATAAAACCCCAAAATTTAATATAAACTTCCACTTATTGTTATACTGTATAAATGTTTTAAAGCTGAAAGGAGAAGGAACCAAGAGAGCAATCACAGCCCACATAAAATCTCCAAGCGATAGTGAAATGGAAAAGAACTTAATAAGCACAAGCAAGAGAGAAGCATGCTTCACATTTGATAAACAAAAAAAAAAAGGTACTTATTAGAGAATAAGTCTTAGTGTTGTAGTACTATTGTTGTAGCTAATTTTCTGTAATATATCCATTTAATGTAATGACTGTGAAGACTGTCTTCCCAATCCAAGGAGGTTATCATTAAAACATCGTGATGGTTAGTACAGTATTTTACACATAATACATATTTTTATTACACTGTTACAAAGGATTTCTTCATATTTTAAAATAAAAAGTAGTCACCATATTACAACATGGCAAACTAGCAAAATATTGTACATGCTAAAAGCTTCAGTAATCACCATGCCAGTGTCACAAGACAATTTCACTTTCAGCTGATTCTTTTAATGGACATGTATGGGAAAATATTCTTAAAGTCTAGCCACGACTATGAATTTATATTACCTCTGGCTACATAGGTGAAAGGTGCCAGAAAGCAATAAAACCATAGCCCTGATCCTGGAAAGCACTTATGTATACA
>VXBQ01009722.1:7346-23856 GCA_013400175.1 Phainopepla nitens | reverse complement strand
TATAAATATAAATATAAATAAAAGTGCAGACCAGCCACCACTTCCCTGCTGCTGCCCCTTCCTTCACTCTCATGGCTGGTTCTGCTGGGACCCCTTTGTGTCTCTGGCAGTGTCAGAGCCGTGCAGGGAGTGGCCTCAGGAGCTGCTGGGGATGAAAACCCTGCCCAACCCAAGCCCCCAGTGCCTCCAGCTCCCTGCCCAGACAGATGCTGCTGCTCAGGGAGATGCCACAGGGAGGGGAATTGCATCTTCCAGCTGCTGAATTGAAATAGCCCCCCAGCCAGATCCTCACTCCCAGCCAGTGCTCTGTCCCCCCGATGATCTTCTGTGCTCTGATTTTATGCTTTTATGCTCTTCTGGGTGCCTGGAGTGTTCAGCTCTGGGGCCTCCAGCATAAGAAGGATGTGGAGCTGTTGGAATAAGTCAAAAGGAGGCCACAAAAGAGATAAAAGGGTTGGACCCCTCTGCTCTGGAGCCAGGCTGGGGGTGCTCACCTGGAGAGGAAAGGGCTCCAGGGAGAGCTCAGAGCCCCTGCCAGGGCCTGAAGGGGCTCCAGGAGAGCTGGAGAGGGACTGGGGACAGGGATGGAGGGACAGGACACAGGGAATGGCTTCCACTGCCAGAGGACAGGGCTGGATGGGATATTGGGCAGGAATTGTTCCCTGTGAGGGTGGGCAGGCCCTGGCACAGGTGCCCAGAGCAGCTGGGGCTGCCCCTGGATCCCTGGCAGTGTCCCAGGCCAGGCTGGACACTGGGGCTTGGAGCAGCCTGGGACAGTGGGAGGTGTCCCTGCCATGGCAGGGGGGGAGCTGGGTGAGCTTTAAGTTCCCTTCCAACACAGATCTTTCTATGATCCTTTCTTAAATCTCTGCCCCACATACAGGGAGAAATTCTTGCTTTAATACACAACACACTCATGAAAAATTCTGCTCTTGCCCCCTGAGGCACCCCCTTATACAGCAGCCAGGAAACACAGGAAATGAAATTCTTTTCTTAAAGGCTCTTTCTCATCTTGACTACCCAAGCCTGGCACTAATCAGGAAAACATGCTATGGATTTTGACAAAACCTTTCCACTCCTCTCTGACTGTGCCACTCCTGGTGCTTCTGTGCAGTTTTACTCTGTGCCAGAAGCCATAGCCAGGCCCCTGTTTCTCCCAAGATGTTGCCAGCAGCTGATGGAGAGGCTCCTTCCAGACTGATGAGCTCCATGGCTTTTAGAATTAGGGAGTCCTTGTGGTATTCCTTGTAAATAAGAAGAGAAGCTGAAGGAAAGTGACTAGCAGTGGTTAATGACAAAATATGGGAGTGTGCTGGTTAATGCAGCCCCTCAATCCCCTCTCCATCCCACTCTGGAAGAGGCACAGCAGCTTTCCTTCAACATTGTTGTAAAACATCTTCTGAGGAACACTGAGAGCCGGGGCTGACACGGTCCCCTTCCTTCCCCTGCCCCTCACGGATGAATCATCCCTGGCCTCTTCCCAGAGGGCTGGAAACTGTCTGCAAGTGAAGCATGCCGTGCCCAAAAGAGCAAACAGCAGCTATTGGGGCAGACACCCCCGGGGCCAGGGCTAAGTTTGGCAGCAGCAGTGACGTGGGACTGGCTGTGCTCTGCTCAGCTCTGGTGTCACAGCCCTGGCACACGCAGGGGAGGGCAGGGAGGGAGCCCAGAGGGGCAGGGAACACGGGTACAGGGTCCCCTGTGCCTTCAGCAGCGCTCAGAATGAAAGAGTGACAGAGATCTGTACTTAGAGGCAAACGGGTAAATACAGCTAGGTACTGGGAGATGAAAGAAACAATGGGAAGTATTCTACTGATGGATGGAAGGAATGAGAGGTATCTGTCTTTTCACGCTAGCTGTGGGTAAAGCTGGACACTGAGAGATGACAGAAGCAATGGGAGGAACCAGAAATTCCAGAGGGAAAGAAACATTCTTCTGTTTTAGAAGGGGGTCTGAATTCCATGATTTGGGAAGCCTGTACCTCTCAAGTGCCTCAGGCAATGGGGAAAGAGAGAGGGAAAGAAAGCTGGGAAACTGGGATAAAAAGGGGGCTGCATCCTCTAAAAATTTGAGACACCCCATGGGAAATGCCCATGACCTCTCCCTTTATTTGAACAAAGTTACAGGACTCCTCTGCCTCCTTTTTGGACATAAAGCCCCGTGTTTGTGGATTTTCCTGACAAGAACAGGATTTCTGTGGGTTATTCCCTGGTGGCACAGGGGTCAGGGCTGTGTTTGAGCTCACAGCCCTCTGTGGAGCAGCACGTCCTGGCTGGAGCAGCAGGAGCTGAGCTCTGCCTGCTCTGGAGACACCCCTCAGCTGCCCTCACATCACCTGTGAAGAACAAATGTATAAACCCCAAAAGAAACCTGCCCAGGAGTTATTTTGGGCTTTATCAGCTTGCCTGGTTTTGGTGTTTTGATTTGTTTGGTTGGTTGTGGTTTTTTTTGTTTTGTTTTGCTTTTTTTTCCCAGTGAAATCAGCTTTGTTTTCTGGGTTGAAATGCAGGCAAAAATCACAAGCCAAAGAACTCGGGACCAGCTCAGAAAACAGAAATCAGAGCAGAATAGGGCATTAAGATAAACAGGAACAAGGAACCTCTGTGTGCTGTTTGCAGGGATGAAGGCATGATGTGGTACAAGTGACACCTAAATCAACTTTTAATTTTTCCTGCTTATTTTTAGATATTATTTCCAACAAACCAGCCCAGGTTATGCTTAAAAGTCTCTACTTGTTTGCCAAGCTCTTTCCTGAGACTTCCAGGAAACTTTTTGGGTCCTTGGGGCACAGATTCCTCCTGTCCCACCTCCTGTAGGTACCACATTTGTCCTTCCCCTTCTCTACATCTGAGCTTCCCCTTCAACATCTTCAGCTGCCAGTGCAGCCTCTGCTCCTGCAGCAGGAGGGGAAAGGCTGTTGGAGGCTATTAGCTAATTGGATTAATTAAAAGAATTTGGCTGCCCATGGTGACCATGAGGGGGGAAGGAGAGGGAAGTGAAGGCAGGACGAAGTTGGATTTTTGGGAAGAAGCTGGAAGGAGTTACTGTGGGAGAGCTGTGGTCTCTCTTTTCCTCTAGCACACAGCAAGGAAAGGTGGCAGCTTTATTTTTCATTTAGTTTTCTGGTGTTGTTACTTCTGGAGTTTGGGTTTTTTTTCAGCTGTGGTCTCTCTTTTCCTCTAGCACACAGCAAGGAAAGGTGGCAGCTTTGTTTTTCAATTAGTTTTCTGGTATTGTTACTTCTGGAGTTTGGGTTTTTTTTCAGGTGTTTCTGGGTTTTCTCAGAGGCCTTTTTGTGATCCAAATCGGCAATTCTGCAGGTTTTAGATTCACAGAATATGCAAGCTTTTCCTCAATTATTCCCAGCCTCCTCCAAGCCCTGTTTTATCCACCCCACCCTTGTAGACTGAATTGTAAGCCTGTTCTGTGTATTTCAGTGCTGTTGCTAATTAAAAAATCCTAATTATTTGGCTAATTCAAGTAATGTGGTTTAAAATCATTGGAATTAAAGGGTTTTTTCAGCAGATATTAACGAAGCCAAATGTTTTTTTGGGAATGTAATACATACTCTGGACAAATCCCACTGTGTATCACTGGCCTGTTAAGTGTCCTTTGAGTTGTTGTAGCAAGGTAAAATAAATATTTATCTATTCAGCTGAAGGAGTTGAAGTTACCTGTATTTTTATAGAATTATTATTTTAATAACATTTTAATATTATTTTGATAATATTGATAATATTTAATAATAATTAATAGACTGTTATTTTATAGAATATTATTATGGGTTTTGTATGAAATTGTCCAATCCATGGGAAGCTGTGTTGTTAGCTCTGTTTTGGGAAGGAACCTGCAGGCAGGATGGAGAGGCAGCACTGGGGGCAGGAGATGTGGTTCTGCTTCTCTGAGTTCGTTACTGAATAAATGTGGATATTTCAGGGGCTGATAGCAGCGTCTGAGGAACCCTCAAACTCAGGGAACTCTGCCCGCTGGAATTCTGCTTCCTGCAGCAGCCACCCCTCTGCATTCACCTGGAATTATCCAAGACAGATTGTTTCTTCTTACTGAGGAGATAGTGAGTGAAACCTTGTTGGAGTCCAGGGTGTTCCCCTGGCTTCCCTGAATGCCTCGGGCCCCAGGTGAAGGGCTCAGAGGCCTTGGCACCATGCCCAAGACCCTTGTGGGTTTGATTTAAGTCCCTGGAAAAAATTGCCATCATTGCAGGAAGAATTACGAGTCACAAAAGATGAGTATAAATTAGACTGTTAGAAAGTAGAAATATGAATTTGTGATATTGTTGTGATAAGAAGTTTAGAGCTAAGATGGAGGATTTTTGCACGTGGTATGTAATTTCTTCTTCTTTATGTCATCCATCTTTGAGCCAGGGTGGTATTTCTGGATTGGTTTGTCAGAAAACTGGACAATGTAATGTAAGGGTCACACATTGGAAATTAACAGTAAACATTAAATTACGTAGATTAAACTATAAAAGATAAGACCTGTCCTCTGGGCAGAGAGTGTGCCCCTGACCAGCTTGTTAGACAGACCTCTGTAACTTAAGAAAAAATTCCTTAGATAAAAAAGAATAAACAACCTTGAAAACATCAGAGAATGGCTTCTGCATCTTCTTCAGTGCTCGAGCTGAGAAAGAAGGGAAAACCACGACCTCAAACCACCTCAATGTCCTGTCTGTGGGTGATCCTAAGCTAGGTGACCCCACAGACGGCAACAAACCTGACTCACAAATCAGATTTCTCCCAGCTGCCAGTTCCATTTCGGAGCAGAAATTGAGGGCAGCTCTTGTGCAAGGCAGGGGGGCAGCAGCTCCCTGGGGCAGGTTCCCGTGCTGCTGTGGCAGAGCTCAGGTGCTCCAGGAGAGCCTTTGCACAGAATTTCAGCGGTGCTGTGGGGACACCTTTTGGTTAGGAGCAGTCTGCACCTGGGTTTGGAGATCCCATCCCCACCTCACACCCACTTCTACCCTCAGCTTTTCCCACACTGCCCTTCCCCATTCCGGGTGATAAAATATACAAATCCCTTCTGCAGCTGCCTTTTTTTTTTTTTTAATGGAATTCTGAGGTTTTTGCTTCCAAAATCTTGGTTTCATATCATTAGGTGGCAGCACATGCCAACACAAAATCTATTTGTCTCCAGACCTGGAATACAGAGGGTCAGAAATGTTTCCTTGGATCTGAATCACGATGGAAAGATTGCAGTGAGTCTTTACAAGAAGATACAGTGAAATTTCTTTCTTAAATATCCATAAAGCTTCAGCCTGAAACTGCCCTGAGCTGCCACTGAGACTGGTATAGATGTTTAAATTGTGGGGAATAACATGTGGTGTGAGGGGAAAATGATGACAAGTCATCCTGGGGGAGAGGCCACCCCCATAAATTTCGTGTCTGGTTTTGTTGCTCAGGTCAGGTTACGTGAACATGGAAACTCAAACTCAAATTTGACATTTTTTTGCTCCTCACTTTGTTCTTGCTCTGTTTGAGACCTGCCCAATATTTCTGAAGAACACCTCAGAACACACAGCCTGCACAACCAAAACATCCCCACTGTCAGCCCCATCCTCGGCCGTGGTTCTGAGGTTCCTCCTTGAACAGCTGGGTCAGAGCATTAACACCTGAAACAAACCTCCCATTTAATTAGAAGCAGGTGTAATTAACACAGTAGACAGTTTTGTACCCAGGTGTGAGGTGATGAGGTGCAGGTGAAAACCAGCAGGGAAAGGAAAACGGGAACAAAGGGCAGTTTGTATTTAATTGTGTTCCTGCTTGCATTTTAAGCAAAGCCTTCCTTATCTCTATCTATTCTTTGTGGCCAGAGCTGAAGAGCAGCTGTGTGAGAGGAAAAACCACCTGAGATGGGCCAGGACATGGCTACAAGGAGGGAAGTGAGGAATGATTCCCACTGAGGCTTCGACTGAGAGACCCTTGTGGTTCCAGGGAGGTTTCTCATTTATTGTGCAGCTGGATCTTTGGTGGTCTGTTGAGGCCCTTCAGGTCCAATTTATGGGAATTCCTTGAGATCCCCAGCTTGGACCCTTAGGGTTTGCCCTGAGAATTCTGGGGTCCTGCAAAGGAGCTGCATTGCTGAGTTTCTGTCAAGATCAGTCAGAATTCTTCTGCTTTCTCAAACCCCTTCTTTTCCTAAACCTTGTTAATGCTTCCAAGCTTAGTCTTGGATTGGAGCCCTGAACATCCTCAAATAATCTGAATTGTCTTGTCACCTCTGACTAGAGTATTTATCTTTCAGGCAGGAATAAATATGTATCTCTTTTAATTTCACATGAAAAGTTAATTACCAGAGCACAGTTCTGACCAAAAAGCCTGATTTACGATCCTGAGGTGGCCTTGCTTCCCCGACTACTCATAAACCAGAGAAGCTGGTGACTATTTCAAGCCCCAAATTCCCTCTGCTTTTCTCCTGACAAGCTTGCACATCGATTCTGACATGCAGACTGACAGGTCCCTGGCATTTTGGAATGTTCCAACTGCACTGAGGATGTGGTACTATTTATTTCAGTGCCCCCATTCCCAGAGCAGCCACTGACTCACAAGAAAAAGCTAAGAGCAATATTTGGCATTTGTTTCCTGTGCAGTACAATTTGCCTGGTTCATTAACCTTCTTTATGTAGATGTAAATTCTGAGTCTGACATGGCTATTTTTGGGGAGCATGTCAGAACCAGATTTGTCTGAGCAACATTTGCTTCAGAAAAATGTTTGAAATTGCTTCAGCAATTTTGTCTTTTGAAGCAAATTTTGCATTGGATGTTAAGCTGTGTTTCTGTTGTACTTTTGGCTCTTCAGCAGCATTAAACTTGCAGGACAAAGAGTGTCTGAAGCACCAGCTGGAGGACAGTGTCCTGTATCTGTTAAACCAGAAATATTTCCTTTTCTTCTGCATCCCAGCAGATTGATGGAGGCTATGCCTAAATTCTGCTGTCACTTCTACCTGGACGTGCCAACAGTGCTGGCTTAGTGGCTGGGCTCAGTCTTAGGGGGCATTTCCAAGCTAAAGGATTCTGTGATAATTCTGTCATCCCTCAACACCTTTTCTAGATTTTTCTCCCTGTTTTGCCAAGAACTATGTGGGAAAGGAAGGAGGGGGAGAGAGGGAAATCCACTGGCCTGTTCTGCTGCTGATTTCCAGGCTTTGTCTCACCTTTTGTTTGACCCCAGCTCTGCCTCCCCACTCCAGGGGCTCCTTCTTTGGAAAAGTTGATGCTCAAAGTCTCAACTTCCCTCCTGCCTGACTCCTCTGGCCTGGGGCTCCTCACAGCAGGAATTGCCCAGGAATTGTCCCCTCAGCCCCTGCTGTGGCAGACGGAGCCTCCAGCTGCTGCCCAGGGCCCTGCACTGGTCCCACCTCAGCTCCCACCCTGCCCTCAGACCCGGCCCCTCCCTCCCAGCCCAGGGCTCGGTTTGGTTTCTCTGGCTGCCTGCTGAAGATGCTTTTTGGGGGATTTAGAGACCAGGCCGTAAAGGAAGTACACCCCATCAGCCCAGGAAGGATGGGATCTGATTTAACCCCTCTCAGTGGGCAGCTCAGCTACAAAGATCAGAAAAGTTGGCAATATGTGAAACCTGAACATGGGCTCCCCTTTGCCAGGCTTTCGACTGAGCCAGATCCCCCTCCCTGTCCTTCTTGTGCTGCTCTTTGTAGCATGAGATTGCACCAAGGAACTGAGCTCAGAGGGCAGTGTATTCTCCACATCAATGCAAAATTTGTTTTAAATAAAAATATTTGCTGGATACAGCAGGGTTCTGCCATCCAGCTTGAGCTATGCATAGGCTCGCGTGATCACATAAATGAAACAAGGAATTAATCTGGAACCTAAGCCTGCAGAAGCAGCAGGCAGTAGAAAAGGTTAGAATTTATATGGGAATGGCAAAACTTGTCCAAGTTGTTCCGATACCTCCTTTCTGGCCTGTGACATCTGCCTCAGACTGGAGCCTTTCCTGCTCTTAGTGTGTCCTGTGTGGAGAAGTGCTTCGTCTCCCTGATGGTCTTTTGACCATTAAAGAATTACTTGAGGTGGGTTCCTTTCACAGGGCTTGGGGCACAGATCTGCACAGGGATGTGGTTCTGAGGTTCTGATGCCTTTTCTGTCAGCACAGCTGCATTGAAAAGCTGTGCCAGAAGAGAGAAGGTTTTCCCAGGGTTAGCTGCAGGTCCCAGCAGAGTGTGTGGTTATTGCTTTAATGAGGTTTGGTGAGGGGATGTTTTAAAGGTGTCTTTGAACTCAATGAGCTGGGATTTCCAGATCCTGCTCTTCAGAAATTTCCATAAATTCCACAATCGAGTGGAGAGTTCTGCTTTTCTCAACACCAGCAGATAATTTATACAAATATATTATCAGTTTCCATGTCCTGCTTCAATCTAGAGAGTTCAGCTGTGCTGGTCCCTGAGCTGATCCTGAGCAGAAATGTTTGCACAGCTGCTACTGCACAAATAGAGATTTCTCTGCTTTGTGCTGCCATGAGCAAGAAAACTTTCAATGCCACTGGATGTCACTCTAACAAAGCTCAAAGTTCTTTGGCAATCCAAATCTTTAAATTTCCATTGTAAAGCCCAGAGTCTTAAACTCTGGACTCCTCAGTAAAAAGGGGGTGAAATAATTCAGAAGTTCCCATGTGGAACCTGGGGATAACTCAAACATTATATCAGGCTAAAGTGTACCAGTTTCATTTTGGGTTTTTGTATCATCTTAGGTGTTTCAGGATTTCTTTCCAGAGCCTTACTGTGCTGCAGGGGTTGTTTGGGGTGTACAAAGAAGGAAAATGTCAACTCTGACTATTTTTCTGTTTGAGAGTTTCTGAGCAGTGTGGGAGTTGGGTGTTCAAATCAAATCAAAAATCAATAAAATCTAACCCTGTCCTCAGCTTTCCATTTTCAAAGAATGACAAGAAGGCAAAAGTTAATTTAGCTCAGGGACCATGAATGGTGCCATTACAAAATTCAAATTTAAAATGTCTCTGTGGAGAAGTGACTCTGCTGAGGACATGCAACAAGTGATGGGGTTGAGTTTCTGCACAGAGAACTTGAACAACAAATCAGCCAAAAATTATAAATTGAGGGTGGGTTCTCCTCAAAGAGATAGAAAATGATCCTCTCGGGTGCTTGGGAGGGTGGAGAAGCATTGAGGGCACCAGAGGAGCCTCCCCATTCATGGGATACTGCAGGCATGACTTGGATAATACATTTTAAATTATCCAGGTGTGACATCTTGGCCTCTGCTGAGCAGAGTTGCTCTGATCTTCCTGCCCTTCCCACCTTGATTAACTTTTATAAACCACTGGTCACATTCACTGTCACACAGCCTGGGCTGTCCACTGTCACACAGCCTGGGCTGTCCCTCTTCCACGTCCTTTTACTCCCCAGTGTGAGAAAAGGTGCTGAAATCACTGCACACAGGCTGCAGACAGTGCTTAAAATCTAAATAGACTCACTAAGTACTCCTAAAATATGTTTAATACCAGATGCAGATAGCTGGAAAATCCAGTAAATGCTGTTCAAAATGTAAGTTCTGTGTCAAACTGGATAATTTCCCCATATATTACAAGAGAATGGAATGTCAGGGCACTGTACAAAATTTTAATTACATAATTAGTTGACTGAGTCACACGAGTTTCTCTTTTAACTCGAGCCCTGCTGTAGAGGGGCTTGGCAAGCAGGAAGCTTTTTCCTGGTGGATGTTCCCCTGGAATTTTGATGACAGTAAAAATCTCAGAGGGACCATCCTAGAAATTGTAATCTGGGGCTCTTCTGGGAGAGGAGATACAAGCTGAGGTGAGATCAGCGGTGTCAGACAGCTCCTGCTGCAGAGGGTGGCTCTTTTGAGTCATTAATGACCTGCGGTTGACTCCAAGTGAGCATCTCTGAATTCCATTACCCAGCTCATCTCTGGGAAGTCAATGAATGCCTCCCTGGTGACACATAAATAGCTCAGCCCTTTAAACAAGTGTCAGGAAAGGGCCTTCATTTCCCCCATGTGCCTCTTTATGGTTCATTTCAATGGGCAGAAAAATGCAGCCTTGGAAGCTTCCAAAGGCTCATTAATACAAAATGCAAGATGCACAGACCTCCTTCCCAGGAAAAAAAAAAAACAAATCTTCTCTCTTTCTGTTCATGTGTGAGGCTGTCATCAAACAGGGGACGTGCCTGTTATTCTGGAAATATTCTCACAGATTTTATTTCTTATTTTTGAGGCTGTGCCGGCTCGTGGCCCTGAGGTTCCCCTAACAGAGGCTCCGTGGGTTGGTGTGGCCACAGCCAAAACCCCATTTCCACCCTTTCAGAAAGGCTGGATGTGCTCAGCTCAGCTTCAAATCCGGGTTTGTGGTGAGAAAAGGCTGCAGAGACCAGAGCCAGCTCCACAGGTCTGCAGAGCCACAGAGGAAACATGCTCTGGGGCTGGGAGCTTGCATGTGGTTCCACCACCTGCCCCAAAATCAAGCCTGGAGGGATGAAAGGCTGCTGCAAACTCCTCTGAGAGGAGTCCAACGCCAGTGATGCTTTTTTTGGGGTTCTCTGATGCTCTTTCAAATGCTTAACTGCTGGGGAGGTGGGGGTGGCAAACAGAAGTCCTTGTGAGGCAGTGGTGACACAGTGCATGTTTTTTTTTCCTTTTTTTGCTTGGATTCTTGCTTGTCTCAACACCACACTGATTCCCTAAGCAATGCTGGCCATAATTAGCCATAAATACATTAATACCTGGCCTTGCTTTGGCAGCTCCCTGTCTGGTTCTGTCTTTCTTTTACTGCGCCTCCCCAAGCTCTGAGTAAAGCAGCAATACAAATCAAACAAAATCTGATTTCTAACAGGTAGTTGTGGTGCATTTCAAGCTATTTTGGTTGATTAGGAGCTTGATTATACTGCCTGATTGTTGGTGCATTTTACTGCAAGTTGTACAAAGCACAGCTGGCTCCAGTGGCCCTAAACATCATTTACGTGCCTGAAGCAGCAATGAAAGCCCTTTCTGGAAGTCCTTTTAGGAAAGGGATCAACTCCTTGCATTATTTTGGCTTTCTTGCCATGCAAAAACCTTACAGGGGATGGGGTGGTTTTTCATGGGGCCTGCTGTGATTGGTTGTGGGTGCAGAAGGAACACAAGAGGCTTTGTCTAAAGCTTGGCCTCCTCAAGTCTGGTCTGTGAATGTCACACCCAGCCTTAAATCCCCCTCAGCTCCACCTAAACAGGTTTGCAGTTGAAATAAGCACCCCCTGAGCTGGGGTTCCAGACAAAACCAGGATTGGAGCAAGGTCCCAGCCAGGTGAGGCTGCTCTGTGCTCCAAGGGATGAATTTGGTGGCTCTGCAGGCAGCACCTGTCCTGCTGCACCTGGGGAGTTTCACACCCCCCAGAAATCCAGATGAACACATCCGAAAAGGGAATTTGCAGGGTGAGAGATCTAGAAAAGCCTTTCCCTGAAAAGTTTCTGGTGACTTCTGGTGACTGGGAAAATCTACTTAAGAGATTTCATGGGAATATTCCTGCTTAATTCAGCAGAGCTCTTAAAGTGGGGAGATGGTTCTCCTGGGCTAGGTTTAATTTTGTATCTGCAGTGGATTGTGGAGAAATTGTAAGAGCTTTCCTGGATGCAGGTGGAGCTGCAAATTTTGCCCTCAGCCTGATGTGGTCAAAAGATTTTTGATTTCCTGTGCCTATTTAAGCTCGTGAAGATTGAGATTTTTCATATTAAATTTGCATTCTAACGTCAGAAGTCTGGGCAGATCCACAGCCCCAGAGCCTGCTGTGCACAAGGAGTCCTGGAAGGGGCTGTAAAGTTCATTTAGATCTTTTAGAAGGGGCTCTAAAGGTCATTTAGATCCTTTAGAAGGGGCTCTAAAGGTCATATCTGCTGTGGGCAGGGACACTTTCCACCAGACCAGGCTGCCCAGAGCTTTGGGATGCTCCCAGGAATCAAGGCCTCTGGGCAATCTGGTGTTACACCACCCTTTTCACAAAAAGAAAAGTCCTGGAACACTTCTGAGTTAGTTCAAACCCACCCCAAGACAACCCTGTTGTGTTTGGATGTCCCATTTCCCGTTAAAAGCAGAAAATTATCAGCACTGGGAGCAGAGATATCCTATTTTTAGGTCCTTGACGTGTACACCTATGGAAAAATACATCATCCTTTTAAAGTCTTTCTGAATATCACTCAAAGCCTAGGCACAGGTGGAAGGTTTGGGTTGGTTTTTTGCCTTTGTGGTTTGCTCACATCTAATTGTGCTGTCACTGATGGGAGGCACAGCTCAGTAAATGTTTCAGCCTAAACTCAAAGCCAGGCAAGATTAGACCTCAACGGCCTGATTCTTTCATTTCTGCATTACAAGTGCCCAGTTATCTGTGGGTTTAGATAAAGATTTCCTGCAGCTGTTATCAGTGAGAGGTTGGCAATAACAGGCAGCACACTGAGCTCTTGCAGAGCACAAGTATTGTTTTTGGGAAAGCACTTAGTGTTGTTGGAATCCTATTGAACACTTCCAATTACAGCAGCTTCTCTTGAGAGGAGTTAGCAGACTGTAGCCACCTCTTGTCCTTTTCTAACACTTCCTGAGTGAAAGCCTCCAAAACCTTGACTGACCGTGCATGATGGTAAAATTGAGATGCTCAGTTGATTTCTGCTTGCTGTCTGAAGCCCCTACCACCCTGTAATTTGAATTTTTCCTGCTGGCAATTGTTCCTTTAGGCTCTTCTCGCTGCCTGAGTGCTGACCTGTTTAAATGTCTGCATGTCTGAGCACACCCAACCATTGAAAATTGGACACAAATAGTGAAAAATAGTAAGTTAATAGTAAATAAATAGAAAAAAGATGCTTAGCCCTTTCAGATGATATGTATTTTTACTCAGGTAAAAGAGTGTTTGAGCAGTCAAAGGTCACTTGTCTAATGACCCAAAGTATTTTGGTTTTTCACTTGTCTGAGACAGTGTTTTGACCGGAATGCCATCAGTTTTTTAATATAATTTTATTTGTGTTGGTGCTTAAATTCCAGCTGTTACCTGCAGTTTTTCACTGGCGGTGCTTGAGGGGTTTCTTCCCTTCTCGTAGTAAATATTCCAGTAGCTTCCCATAAAAAACCTGTGGCCTCTGCCCACCACAAACCAGGTATTTCCCACAGTAAATTGAGAAATATCTTCACAGACTGATGCAGAGTGAGCCAATTCTTAAATTAAATCCATCAATATCTAACATGGAGATCCACACAATGTGTTTAGGAATAACTTTTGAGATCATTGGGAGTCTCTCAAGTAGGACAAAGCCCTCCTGCAGCCAAGTCTGCAGGAAGCTGTGGAAGCAAGAAGAACAACTGCTGACCAAGAGATGAATTCACTGAAAAGTTTTCCCCAAACTGTGTCTCTGACCTAGAAACAGCTCTGGCCTGATCAGTTGTTGCATTAAGTATACAGTGGTTGTGAGGAAAATTATACACTGAGCATCCCCTAACTATAGATTAGAGAAGTGTTGAAGCAGTTTTATTTCTGGAAATGTATAATCTTCTTACATTAACCTCGTGCCTTTGTGGAGAGGATTATTTGCACTGAGTGGCTGGGGCTGTGACAGGTTTGCAAGGAGAGAGTGCTAGGGTGCTGCCTGCTCCCAGATTGCCTCTCCAGCTGCTTGGTAACAGATGCTGAGCTCCTGAGGGACTGGGAGCACTGGGATGGTGTGGCTGTGTCCTTGGACAGCCTTTCTGGAGGCTCTCATAGTGAGGAAATTAAGTCCCACTGCTCTGGAAATGAGATATTTTATATATTGGTCAATATTCCAGGTTTGGGGTTCAGGGGATGCTGGTGGCTGTGCGGTTTGTCCTCTGTAGGTATTGCTTAGGCAATTATGAAGGCTGGGAAGGTGAACTCGGTGCTCACTTGTCCCTCAGCTCCTGAACTCTGGCCTTGAGTCAGACAAAATAGGAGAATTCTTAATTGCAGTGTTGATGGGTGATTAAACTGTTCAAATTTACACAGAAAAATGTTCACTGGGCCATGGTTAAACAATGGTCACCTCAGAAAACCGAGTAAATCCAGAGATCATAATCTCTTATGTCATTGATGCTCTTGGTTGGCTTAGATTAACTAAACCTGGAGAAGAGGAGACTCAGAGGTGACCTCAGCACTCTCTAAAACTCCCTGCAGGGTGGCTGTGCTCAGCTGGGACTGGGCTCTGTCTCCAGGAACTGACAGAACGAGGGGACACAGCCTCAGCTGCACCAAGGGAAATTTAGGTTGGATATTGGGAAGAAGTTCTTCACAGAAAGGGTGATAAAGTGCTGGAATGGCTGCCCGGGGAGGTGCTGGAGTCACTGTCCCGGGATGTGTTTAAAAAGCCTGGATGTGGCACTGGGTGCCAGGGTTTAGCTGAGGAGTTGGGCACGGGTTGGCCTCGATGGTCTTGAAGGTCTCTTCCAACCTGGGGATTGTGGGATCCTGTGAACTATAAATTGTAACGTTTTTGGCCATATTAAAACTACCACATTATCTATGAAAATGTGGCATCTTCCTGTATCAGTGACTGAGCTGGAATGTGTGTCTGTGTTGGACACCTGGGTGGTGGATAATCCCATCATACACCACTGAACACTCAGGTTCAGGTCAATGTCTCCAGAGGGCACCAGGTCAGCTCTGCCCAAGAATCCCCATTTACTGGAGTTAATGGAAACCTGGGTTTTAGCAGGAAGCTTTTCAGCTGAGGAAAATCCCTGGGTTTCTGGCACAGGAATGCAAGATTCTCTTTGGAAATTATTCCAGCAGGTAGCCACCTTCCCAAAATCCAGAATAATTTAGATTCCAAGCAGAACAGCAGCTCACTACCCCAGGGGATAAAAGCTTCTCCCGTTGCACTGATTTTGCAGCAAAAGGGAATTAAAGACTGGGGTTTTGTGGAAAGGAGTGAGATTTCATCTAATGCTGTTATCAAAGACTGAAATCCTCCTGCAACACCACTCAGGTGAAAAAGGAGCAATGTGAGGACCTCTGTGCTGGAGAAAAAAGAAACTCCAAGAGGTTTTCAAGACATGAGTCTGGCCCTAAATTCATATTCACCAAATAAACCATCAGTGAATGTGGCAGCCTAGGAGCCATGTGAGCATTCCTGTCTCACCTGCAACTTGGATTTCCAAAGAAATCTCACCTGAGAGGGAGGAGATGGACAAACATATCTTTCAATGAATCCATAAAATAGCATTGGGAAGGATGGAGACAGCCAACTCAAGCAAAATGATGGCTCCAGGAAAAATATACATGCATTTTTATAATATTTAGTAATATAATATTACTTATCCTCTAGTGACAGGATAAGGGGGGATGGCTTCAAACTGACAGGGAGTGGGTTTAGAGGAAATATTAGGGCAAAACTCTTCCCTGTGAGGGGGGCAGGCCCTGGCCCAGGTGCCCAGAGCAGCTGGGGCTGCCCCTGGATGCCTGGAAGAGTCCAAGGCCAATCTTTTGCAGTTTATTCTCTACCTTAAAACTGCCTTTGCTTCTTTTTCTCTAGAGAGCTAGAAGGAAATTGCTTCTGGATCCTGGGCATAGAAAGTGAAACCCAAATGCACTGAATAAATGAGGTTTTGGTGAGAACACGGAACAAATTATTTGATAGCAATTAAAAGTTCTGATGAAACTCACACATGGTGTGAGATAAGACATCTTGTGGCCATTTTTGTATTGGGTAAATAAGGACCAACATTATTTCCCAAATTATCTCCAGCTGAGCAAAACACTTGAGTGTATTCTTAATTTTTAAGCCCACAAATAGATATGTGGCCCTTCATTTTCTGTTCTTTATTGCTGTGTAAAATCCTGAGCTCCTTCCTTAGAGATTTTTTTACTTCTTGCTTCTTCTAATCAGGCAAAACTCCCAATAATTCTGTAACACTCTTGAGGCATTATGCAGGTTATTTATAGCTGCTTTTAACAGAAATAACTTGGACAAATCCAGCGTGCAGAGACTTCCAAGCAGCAGCAGCAGGGCGCAAAGTTCCCTTGCTTCTTTTCTGTGATTCCACAATAGGAACTGGAAGGGCAAATCAGGTAATTTAGGACCTGTGCAGGATCCTGTGTGCAGCTGCTGGGGTGTGCTGGGGAATGGAATCGTGGAATGGGGAAGGGTGGGAAGGACCCTGAGGGCTGAATCCAGTCACGAATGCAGCGCCACTAAACCGTGCCACATCCAAGTGTCTTTTGAAAATTTCCAGGGGTTGTGATTCCCTCACTGCCCTGGGCAGCCCCTTCCAAGGTCTGACCACCCTTTCTGCAAAGAAGTTTTTCCTGATATCCAACCTCAACCTCCCCTGGTGCAACCTGAGGCCACTTCTTGTCCTGCCCCTTGTTCCCTGAGAGAGGGGATCAACTTTTCTACATCCTCTCTTCAGGGAGCTGTGCAGAGCCAAAAATTCCCTCTGAGCCTCCTTTTCTCCAGGCTGAGCCCCTTCCCAGCTCCACTCCTGGTGCTCAGCCCCTTCCCAGCTCCATTCCCTTCCCTGGACACGCTCCAGCCCCTCCAGG
>VXBQ01009718.1:252014-269864 GCA_013400175.1 Phainopepla nitens | reverse complement strand
GGCCGCAATGGCCGCAGCCCAGCCCTGCCCCGCCCCGCCCGCTCCATTGGCCCGGGGGCTGCGCGCCTGCGCCGAGCGGGGCCGGAGCCCGGCCGGCGGGAGCGGGGCGGAGCGGCCTGGGCAGCCTGCGTATCGTATCGCTCCTCTGCGCCCCGGACCTGCCTGAGCAGGGGCTGCTGCTAGACCCCCACGCCGACACAGCCTTTGCGGAGCAGCCGGGAGAGAGAGGAACAGATAGAAGTCGTTAAGGTTGCAGTAGGGCACCTTTCTCCCCTTCTCACCTCCTCTCGTTGAAACACGGTGACCAACTCTGGCAGTAAGAGGGGGGGACGCTCAGCCCTTTCCTTGCTCTTTGCCCTGTGCCCCCCATGTGCTCGCAGCGCTGTAGGATGTTTGGTAAACCACAACATCCGTGTCATATACCGAAGTCACCTGAGGCTGGCCTGCTGCCCCGGAGCGGGCTGAACCCCTCGTGGCCGGGAGGGGGGAGATAAGCTGAGCGGCAGCCCGGGACACGGGCCGGAGCCCTGCCTGCCGAGCAGAGTGCGGGGCCAGCCGCTCCCCGCGGCCCTCCGGAGCACTACGGAAGGTGCTTCTCCTTAGCACTGGCTGGCAAGCCCTCAGACCCAAAGGCTACTTGAGGTCACGTCCTCGGGTAGGCCGCACAGACTGCTACATGCAATTAATCCAAAACTGCCGGCGACCAGGAAGATAGACGTGGAAGGATTAGCGCCTGTCTGCCTTGTTACTTTTGTTATTTCCCTACACATCTTTTTTACCAGCTGCTGCCCAGGGCCTGACAGTCCACAGTGTAACCCAGTCTGGGTACTCTTGCCGAGATCGTGGTCTGGCAGGTTAAGACATGCAGGAGAAGCTCCCTGATACTTGAGTTCATCCATTGCAATCTATCTCTGCATATTAGTTTTACACTTCCTGCAGAACTGTTAGCACACACAAAAGGACAATATTTTGCTGAAACTGACTGCTTTATCTTTTTTCAGCAGGATTGTATGAAGTTCTGCCCAAGCCATCGCTGAAAACATTCCATTTTACTCTTCTGATTTGAAGAAGTATAACAGAGCAATATACAAAGTGATAGACGTCGATGCTACTGAATGTGCCACTCAGCAACTAAGGTAGGGAAAGAGCAAATTACAGTTTCAGCACCATTCCTGCTGCCTCTCACAGAAAATGACATGCCAAAGTCAGTGACACAATCTCTAGAATAAATTAGTTCTTTAACATATCTTTAAGTGGAGGTAATACAGTTTCTCTGCCTGCCATACAGAAAGAGAAAAGAGCTTAATCTGTGTAAGCTACTCTTTTATTCAGCTGAGAGGTGCCAGGTAAATGCAGGATGGTTTCTGTTCCACGGGCAAGCACCAGAATTCCTCACCTTCTCCTGCCTCTAAAACCCAGCCGTGGGCATCTTCACCCCCCTGCAGCCTTCAAACACACCTCACACAGTCAAAAGGCCAAAAGGAAGGAAAGAAAGAGGGTAAATAAACAACTGTTGAACATTTCAACAATGACAGTGTTTGAAAACTGTTGTTGTAGTTGTATACTGTGAAATTTGAAGCCTGAAATGAGAAAGTAGACAATGTAAAAAGAAGTTATTTTTAACCATGCAGAAATTCTTGCAAACAATGATACTGCCATCTTAAGTATCTCCTCACACTGACCTTTGTAGGGGGTTACCGATGCAGGAAGAGGTAGAGAGGAATTTGTTTGTGAAGAATTTAAAGTACACCTCTCATCAATCTTATTTTTGAAACAGGCCTAACCTGAAAGCGTTCTTCCTTTCATTCAGTCAAAGGAGAAATCCAAACCACTGCTTCTGTGCTCTTTGAATAACAAACCTTTCCAGTGGTAGACTGTGCAGAGGAAATTCACACAGCAAAGCGTTTGTAATATAAATTACCTGGCAGAGATTACATTTCAGGCTCCAGTTCTGTAAACTCCTGCTGCCTGCCTGGCGCTCCGCTGAAGTTTGTAGCATTCCAGTCCATTTAGAGCAAACTGAAGGATGGGAGCTCTAGTTCATGGCATATAAAATTAGGTATACAATACATTTCTTTACTGCAAGCAATTATGTTTGGTACTAGCTCAGAGAATCATTCCAGGAAAATACTGATACTCTTTTTTACTGTCTGAGATTGTATACACAATAATTCCGTAGCTGCATCATTTATTTTATAGGGAATATATTTATACAAAATAAAAAGTGGTTTTCCTCTAAGAGACACTTATTTTTCTTGTGTTTGTTACCATGGCAATACTGTCTCTGTTGGAAAGCTAAATTTACATTTAAAGAGACATTTTTTTTTAAAGGATAAAGGCAGTTGGCTCCTAAGAGTAATTTATCTTGCTCAGAGGATTACACTTTATTTCACAGAATGTTTTGAGACTTAATTCAGTGCAACAAGCTGGGTGGTGGTTGCTGGGCCCTCAGCAGACAGGCACAGGGATGGCCCATGAACTTCCCTGTACTCCAGGAAGTTCACATAATGCTAATCCATGCTCCTGCATGGCAAAAACACAGGGAGGAGCATAGCAATTAAATCCGTGCCATGTACTTACTCAAATTTGTCTTACTCATATGGCTGTCTATTTCTGTGTAAGGAAGAGACTTACAGATGCCTCATTATAGGATATTTTTAAACATCCCTTCCAAAAGCCATTTAATACAGTTAAAAGTTGCTTTAAACAGTTTTAAGTGTGTTTGAAAACTCATTTGTAAAGGCTGCCTAACTACTGTGATATAATACAATGTATGTGTACAAACATCAGTGTTTAGCTGTCACCTCTTTTACAGGTAAACAAACATTTTAATTACATTGCAGCTGTGCAATCAGTGAATGAACAACATTTAGGATGACAAGCTAGTCTGTGACAAGGAGATTCAGTTCCCTGCATTACAAGGATATGCTCCCCAAAGACATCACCATTTGCATCACATATGTTTAAAATACACTTAGGTGATGGGTTTTTCTTAGCTTCACTTTTTTATATTCATCTATCCTAGATGAGTCTCAAATCTAGAATAATTTGAAAAAATAGGTAATTTTGGGATCAGAACAGATGATGCCAGTTTATCTGTTAAAACAGCAACACAGAATGGGTGAAGATAACTATTTCTTAGACTACTCTAAGCTAATAGTTACCATAACTGATTATTAATTAATATGGTTGAAATTTATGATTTATACTACCTTCAAATATTTATCTCTTCATCTACCTCTCCTATGCATGAAGCACCAGCAAAGGTAGGCTCTGATCTTTAGATAAAAGCCCTTCTGCCCTAATGGGGTTTAATTTGAAAGTGAGTGTTGGGCAATGCTATGGATGTCATAGGAAATCAAAGCAGCTGAAGCTTTGCACAGAATTCTGGACGTGTCACCTCTTGCTCACAGGTATTTCAGCCTTCCAGCACAGCATCTTGCTGAGGAACATGGCAAAGCCAAGTTGGTCTCATACAGCTGTATCTAAGTTGGTTTTTTTATTATTATTCCAGCATGCAGACAGAATGCTGAGAGGCCATAAGTTTATTTCTTTCAGAAATGTCTGTGTGATATTAACATTCCAAATCAGGAGTGTAAAGCACACAACTTAATGAAAAAATAAAGTTTAAAATGGACCTTTCTGCCTTTTTTTTTTTCATTTGGCAGGTTTAACCACTATTGTTCTCAGTTTTATTACAGTCTGACATTCCTTTTAAAGCTCTTGTTTCAATATGAGTAAGTACAACATTAGATTTTGAGTAATTTCTTTCCCTCATGTTCGCAGATATACCTGCAAATGCAAAACCTGAAAACATAAACTGCAGCATGATGTAAAATTCATGGTTTAAGGCATTTCTTGCCATCAGTTTCCTGACTTTCAGGGCCCCAACAATTCCAGTTAGTACTGAATTTTAAGCAAAATAGAATTTGGAATTAAAAAGGCATTTTGCTAGAGTTGTAGGATGACTGCACTCTGTAGTAGAGGGGAATCCTTGCAAGCAGAGGAGTTAGCAAATGCAGCAGGCCCAGAGATATTTTTTTCAAGGCTGTGAAAGACTGATGTCTAGCACTGTTAATTCTGTGAGCTGTAGGTCAGGAAAAGAAGATAAGGCTGAGACAGAACCCTGAAAACAATTCAGAACAGCCCTATCAATATAAAGCCAAAGTGTTTTCATCACTCCAGCACCAGCCTGTTTTGACTGCAGCAGTCAGTTCAGACAGAATCCAATTAATCTTATAAGTACAAATATTAAAAGGGTACTCTACTTACTATTTTGAAGAAAAGTTACCGTGCTGTGGAAAGGTTTATCATGCAACTGCTGATTGGTTTTACCAATTTTTAATGGGTTGCAATGGGTTAAGTGCCTCCAGTTCTTTCTTACCAGAAACATAAAAGCAACCCATTAGGATTTTCTTTTCTTAAGGGAAATGTGATCTAAAGCGGAAGGGGAAAGTTCAGAACGGCTCCATCTGAGACTTTCTCCTGGCAGCAGTCATACGTCCATCCCACCTTATTGCTTCCATTTGGAGCTGGAAGCACATAAAATGCAGCCCCCACAAGGGCAAGCCGAGGCAACAGAGCTCATTTCCAGCCCAAGAGGCTCTCACGAAGCTGCTCTGCTGTACTTCTCACTTCCTTGCTTCTGTGCTGGTAAGCTATAGACAAAAATGCCTGAGATGTATTGCATGTGGACCTTCAAATGTTACTCTGTAGATAAGTGTAACCATACCAGTACATCCCACTAGGGCACTCCAGTGCAGAGATTTATATAGTTATTTCTCCCATGTTCTGGAGAGGAGTGGCATTAAAGCTGTTAACTTGCTCAAAAGTGCATCTGAATGTTTCAGTAAATATACACCTCCCTCATGAGAGCAGACCCATCTTAAATGCTGAGCTACACATAGTCTGGCATCTGATGATACACTCTCTGGGATCTGAAATGTGCATACAGAGACATATTATTCCCTCCTGTCTGGGTAGTATCACCTCAGCTATGTTCCATCACTACTTGTGATGCGTCACATTTAATAATTATAGCAATCTGTTGGAGATTGTATTTAAATACACTTTCTACTTTTGATGTTTCCCATCCCTATGGAAAGCTTATGTTATTTTATAGTCTGCTGACTAAGCTCATGTGCACACCAGCTGCATTTTATCAGGGAACAATGATTGCCTTTTGAACTGGCTGATAGGTTTTACTTAAAATGGAGATATACCTTCTTTGGCAACACTTAGAGTGTAGTTCAGCACGATATCTATTTGCAGAAGGTCATAGTCACCAGCTAGCAGTCCTTGTTCAACATTGCCACCAGCCCAAAAGAGGTGGAAAAACATATCTTAGAAAGAGAAAGGACCCCAAGTTTTTCTGCTGCATAAGGAAACAAGGATCTCCCCATGTCATTTGGACAGATGCCTTGTCCTACCTGTTCCTGAAGCCTTTCAACAGCAGTTACACACCTTTTTCTTAACATGTTTACTAGTCCTTCATTATCCTACTGGGAAGCTTTTCCTTATATCCCAGTTAAGCTGAGTCAAGGAATACTCAGCAGTTTTTATCCTGCCTCCCCCAAGCATGGAAGGAAAAGTGTTGATTTCCTTTGCAGCAAAAAAACTTCAAAAAACTAAACCCAGTACTTAAGTTATCAAATCTTCCTTTGATTAAAGAATTCCTCATGGGATATTTTCTAGTCCTTTTGATTCCTTTTCTAACACAACTTTCTTGAAATGCAAAGCCCAAACCCATACACAGAGCTCAAGAGGAGCATAATCAGCACCAAGAGCTGAAGGACTACATCATAGATTATCCAGCAACTCAAAAGGCTGCCAGCAAAGGACACTGGGCTGTCAGGTTTCCCTTTTCTTCTTTCTTTCCCACACTCTCAGGGCAGCACAGCACAATGAGCTGGGAGAGATCCTCAGGGGAGCCTCTGCTGTGAGGCAGGATGGCAATTCCTAGGTACACCCCCAAGTTAGCCTTCAGCCAGCTGACCCCACTATGCCTTCCTTTCTCATTCCAAGACAGGTCTAGGCAAAACTGCTGGCCAACAAATGCATCTAAGGAAGCTGTTTTATTAAACAATATCCTGATTTGTTTTTCCCTTGGAGCTATGCTTTTTGTCTTCTCATTACTCGGGTTCCTTTTTGCCCCCAAGAAGTGTCATCTCTCTGCATTCTCCCCTGAACTGGGGAAAAGGTCTCTCTAGATTTTAAAACTGGGAGGGAATATCAAATCATTTCATCCAACTTCAACCCAAGACACAGAATCATTAATTCATGTGTCATGTCAAAACCTTTTGTTATCTTAACCTGGTTTCCTAGAAGCAGTGCTGCCAACAAAGGCTATTGATTTGAAGGGATCAGAACATCTTTTTTTTTTGATTTTCATCAGTAAATTGTGTTTCCCCCTAGAAAACTAGGACCATGCATTTAGTCTTTGAATTTGCCTTCAGTTTCCAGTTTAGGTTCCTGCTGTGCTTCAAGTGTAGATTAGAGATGTCTTTCACATTCATTAAGCCTCCACAAGGATTTATGCATGCCTGTCACATTTCAATTTCTTGATAAATTAAACTGCAAGTTTCTTTGAATTTTTTTTTTTATTCTCTAAATGCTTTATGGTAGATTTCTAGCTCTAACCTCACATTTGTCCAGCATTTTCCTGTACTGACCTTTGTAACCACATTTCTGTTAACTTTATGAACTTTCTGTTTGAGTGGCATAAGACAGTAAATCTGCTACTCTCTTTTGTTCTCATTAATAGAGAAAACAAAATGTTCTTGGGTGCTCATATTCAGTTGTTTGTCCTGTGATCCTGGCACCTTGCTTGCATGCTGCTTCTCAGATTCCTGGCTACCAGTCTGAAGGTTTTGTTGATATCTATTCTTGGAGGGCTCACCTAACACGGAAAAAGTTACTTTCCTTTCCAAGAGCCCAGGTTATTAAACACTTCCACAAGGATGCTGTTCTCCCTTACTGGAAGTTAAGAGAGTTAGCACAAGGTTTCCCAAGATTCTTCAGGCAGAGGGGAAGTGGGAAGGACCCCAGAGGCATGGCTGGATAGGAGCACCCATGTCTCCTCACTCCTGCAAGCACAACAAGGACAACTCCTGCTGGGCCAGCTGACTGCCCTCCCTTCCTCCCCACCTCTGACAAAGCCTCCCAGGCTTGTCCTGAGGTGCAAAATCAAAGCATGTTTCTGTAATATATATCTCTCACAATCCTACAAAGTGTGCAGTAGATCAACAGCCTTCACATGGTATCTAACTTTCAATCTGCAAAGCTTCTAGAGGCAGCATTCATTTCCACCCTGCAAGAAACAAGTACTTCCTTCTTCCTATACAGAGTGACTCAAGTCAGCACTGAAGAAAATAAAGATTACATAGAAAAAAATAAGTTGGCACTTCTGTTTGCTTTCTTGTTCAACAATGCCAAAATCAGCAGATATACACAACAAAATATCTCTTTTGATTTATAGGTCTCTACAGAGAAACCACTTGTTTCTGCCTCAAAAAGATTTTCCCCATCTTTTGTGGCAAGGAAGTCACCCTTCAGTTTTTTCCTGTGTTATTTGAGTAGAACATTGCCAGCTAACAGAATACATTTCTATGTAGTCTGTAGCCATAGAATACAAGTGCTAGCCGTTTAATACGTTAGCAATAATTGTCAAGGGTTTGAGGCTTCTTTGGGGAGCAGCAGGAGGTTTGCACACGAATTTTGTGCACTGCTAGAAACTCCTATCAGTGTGTATTACCACCCACTGAGAAGGCAGCCTGAAGAAACGTCTCTCATACCAGAAACTCTGCCACCTTTGCTTTCCAAATAGCCTCTAAGTTCTCAGGAAAGTTAACTTTGAGAAAAAAAAGCACAGTCTTTCAGCCTGTCTAGACAATCTGGATTATGAATGTTTAATAGCCTGGTATAGCATAGTTGGACTATAGCAGTAGAAAGTGATGAAGGCAGGAAAAGCAAGAGGCAGAACTTCTGGTTTAACAGGCATAAATGCACTGTGCCTGTAGCTGCTCTGAGCTGGTAGCCTGCAGGGGGCTAGGAAACAATCATCCACTTGATGTCAAAGACACTCTGTCTAGACAGATCAGAGCTTCACCTTTTTTGCATAGCCCTTATCTCCCAGAAGTTTCTAGAAATAACTGTTAGACATCAGAATTTACACAAAAGGCACTCTCCAGCAAGTCAAAAATGAGAATCAGTAGCTGGTTTGTTTTGGCTCCCTTTCACACAATATTACTGTAAGGACACAATTCTTCCATATACTCTTCTTTCATCCTCTCTCACATTTTGGGGTATAGTTCATCAAGATACATGGAACCTGAATTTAAAAAACCCTGACTGAAGTGCAACCTAAAATTCAGGAATCTCAGCAGCTGATCTCTGGAGTACTTAGACCACAAATTACACAAACAATAAATGCTCCTCAATTAAATGAGCACCAATTGTTGAGCAGCTGATTTAAAAAACAAAGTCACCTTTACGGTTTTGAGTGGCTTTAATATTTGTGCTTGACCCACTGGGTTCATAGGCATAAAACAAGTACTCAAGTTTCACCATCCTTAGTATGGAACAAGTCTTTTAGCTTATGCAAATGCTGGAAGGAAGGCACAAATACCTTCCCTCACTTTATTTCCCTGCAGATGAGTTCCATCACAACTTTGAGCACCACTGAATTCCTCTTGTATCAATTAATTCAGTCTTCAATTGGTTCAGCAGTCATAAAAGGTGCTTTCAGACCCCTTTTTTGTCTGAAGAAAGTTAAGTTAAGCAACATGAAACACAAGTGTTAAATTGCTGAGTTGTAACTTAGAGAGCTCAAAGCAGTTTATGATGTAAGAAAATTGGAGTCAACACCAGGCTCTGAGGTGGTGCTTATTGCAACCATTTCCTTGAACTGCTGTTTCATCTTCCCATTGGCATTAGTTGCAAACAAGAAGAACAGTGGATTTCCATTACATTTGGGCATACGAGAGTCCCCAATTACAGATTTAATAAGTCATTTAAGGCCTCCTCCTGGAAAGGGAACATCTCTCCCCAGCCCAGCCACTCAGGCTGGCTCACCACCTGCCTTGGACCTTGACCTTTCTGAATCATGTCAGTGCTGTGTGCAGTCAAGTCTGCTTCAGGTAAATAACCATTAGCATTACAGAGCCATCAGACATGGCTTGATGTCCTTTTCTGAAGTCCATGTTAATGCAGTGCTTTTAACTACACACCAGAGCATGCTGGGGAATATTGTGCATAATATATTCTCATTAAGATTACAATTGCAACTTGATGTTTTGTAATTTGAGGTCATCTTTTAAGATATGGTCAGATAATGAATATTTACAGGTAAGTACTGCTGCAACACTAAAACAAAGTTCTGGAAACATCATTTTGATTAAAAGTGAAAAGATGAAAGAGAGAGGGGAAAATAGAGGACCAAGAAAAGAAGATACATCTTCAGTAACTTTAATTTTGCCTTCAATTTACTTCCAATTACTTTAATTTTGCCTCACTTCTAATATTTAAGCTAACAAGTATTTTGGTCTCCTACTTAAAGTAAGATCGGTATCTAAATATAGAAAGGGTGGCACAGTACTTCTCTTGGGACCCAGCAGGTTCTTGGTTTAGGACTCAACAGCAAGAACAAGCCCACTCATTGAGAGGAGGCAGGTCTTCTGCACACCTGTACAGTGTGTTCATAGTGCATGGAACCACCTGCACATACCTTACTCAAATTTTTCAGCAGGTCTTGTATTATGAGCATTTTTAATATTAAAGATCTGCACATGCTAAAGCAGATTGTTCCTTGGGATTCCTGCATATCATCCTACAAAATGGTATGGGACGGAACCAGATAAGTTCTTGTGTAGATAAATACTCAAAAATACTAATTTCTCTGAGTAGAAGCTTCAGGTTCAAAAGTCATTCACAACAGGAAAATAATGATACAAAATGTGATTGAGCATCAGTTACCTTGGGAACAAGAGCAATGCAGATACGTGCAACTATTGAGGACTAAGCGCATCTTCCTCCACTAATCCTTTCCAAAATTGTTTTTCCTAATTCACTCATGTTTACTGTCAATGGTGCTTCAGCTACAGAGTACATGCTTTTCTAAGTTTTACCTGTAATTTACCTGTAATTACCTTGCTTCAGTGAGAAAAACATCTCCCTGGTTTGTACACTAGAGTAGCCGATGCTTGCATTCAAGAGAGTTTATTTTCTGAAGACAAAAGAGTTTTCTGTTGGCTGAACTTTAGGCAACTGGGCAAGAAAAATCAATTTCTGCTTCTACCTTTTCCAGTAGGCATACAGGAGCAACAGCAAGGACTCAAATGTGGAAGGAGGTCCCAGCGCTTATGGGATGGGAATGCCTGGAAAATAACTTAGAGAAATGGAGGACAGAGAATTAGATTCCTTTGGTGCCACAAAATCAGTAATAAATAATACATACTTGGTGCTAATCAGAGTGTTATTTATACAAATAGAAGTGGTTGCTAGAATCTTTTTTCAAAGACAATATAGAGGAGCCACCTTTTCACAGTGCTGCCCAGGGAAACAACAAAAGGCAACGAGCACAAGCTGAAATACAGGAAATTCCATTTGAACTTAAGAAAATACTTTTCCCACTATGATAGATTGCCCAGAGAGACTCAAGTCTCCAGCCTTGAAGAAATGTTTAAGACATGGCTGGACATGGCTCTGAGGAGCCTGCTGTAGGTAGCCCTGCTCTGAGCAGGGAGGGGTCAGACCAGACAATGTCCAGAGGTTCCATCCAGCCTCAACTAGTTCATGACTCCAAGACAACCTTCTCAATCAATTAAATGACACAGCAGCAGCCAAACACAATCTGCTGCTCTTAAATCCAAGAAGACATGCAAGTCTCCTCTCATCTCTATGCTTATGTAGGTCTGTGCCTTTTCAGATTGTCATTATAGGATGTAATGTTTCATTACAGCTCTTGCGGTAAGGGCAGACTTCAATCAATTCCCTTTACAGGGCCAATTTTGAATGTAGCCTGAACAAATGTGACAGACAGACCCTGGAACACTTCTAATGAGAACAGTAAGTTAATCAAAGAAGTGACTGGCTTAGTAGAAAAATTGTGATAGTTTTAATTGGGATAACAGTGCCAGGAAAAACACAAAAGTACCACTGCTTGATCAGCACAGAATCAGTAACATAATTTGTTTACACCCTGTGCCAGACAACACTATGAAATATTAAGACCTAACCCTCACCAAAGAGATAAATATTGTTAAATAATAGCTATTACTGAATTGCAGAACACAGTTAACACTAATTTGTTAGCCTTCCCTGATACAGACACTCAACAAGACAGGCAGCTGGAATACAGGAAAGAAACCTGTGTGTCAGTTTTAAGCCAATTGGCAGACAATTTGCTGGCAGGAAGAAAGAGCTAGCATCACATAAAAATATTCATCAGACAAGTTTGTTAAAGAGTGCTTACCACGTGATAAGTGTTGTTACTGTTTTAGACAAAACTGGCAAACAATTACTTGGTAAGATAAAAATACAGGGGAAGTACTATAGCTGCATTAAGAAAATGCAAAGGCACTTGGATAGCAGAGTAGTGAGACTGAGAAAGGCTGTTACAGAAATTTCAAAATGAAAAGGTAGATATCTTTTTTTTTCTAAGCCATTAAGAGCTTTTCTACCTAACTGCCTCAGTTGCAGAAAGGCCCAACCATCTTCCTGTAAATATTTTTTCTTCCTGAGACAAGCATAAGGAACACTGTCATGTTTCCCATAAGGTACACGCTTTAACAGTAGCTGAAATCAGCTGTTTCTTACTTCAGCTTTCGACCTTTCTCAAACCCTAAAGTCTCCCATTTGCTTTTTATTGTGCATATTGCAGAACACCATTGCAAACCATTTCCTTACCATAACTATCCCCTGTTTTAGTTACGTCAGGATAAGCAACAGCAACAGCCAAGTCATTTCAGTCCAGAGCTGCAGTTAACAGGAGCCCCTGTTTTTGAAGAAGGCACCACCCCAACTCAAATCATAGAGAAGCTAGAGGTTCAAAAGGGAGGAAAGCTTCCTACTGCAACACCAGTACAGCCCCTAATAGGTTTTTTTAAAAAACACATAAGCCATTTTAAAATAAATATGAAGAAATTGATGCACAGAATATTAATATTATAAGACTTCTGTTCCAAGTACTTCAGTGCACTATGTGCGGGGTGCTATGAAGACCTTTAACAACTCAGGAGGTAGAAGACTATAGCCAGATTTAGTGGTACATTTTCCCTTCTTTTTATCCTTGCTACACAATATCCTAGTGATCGCTAGTGAAGGATAAGAGCTCAAGCCATCTCCCAGTTAATTCAAAGAATATCTGTAAGTTTATTTCAGTATTGAATATATCCTGCTCTTTTTATTAGTATCTACTCGTAAAATGATCTACTTAAACACTTTTCATCCAACACAGAAATTCCTCTACAATATTCGGGGCAATTTTAGTACACCCTAAAACTGAGATAGAAGTCTGACATAGAAGCAATAACAGCCTTCACATAGCTGTTTGTGTTCTCAGAGATTTTCTTTTTAGTGTTACCCATCTGCTAACCTTCAAAAGCCACTAATTGTAATAAACACAGAGATAGCAATGGCCCTGCTAACCCTCAAAAGCCGCTAATTGTAAAAACACAGAGATAGCAACGGCCAAGCACGTAACATTAGGTAAAAATACTCACACACAAGCTAATCCACAAAGCTGGTGCTCTAGGAGCCCACGTGAGAGAAGCCTACACACTCAGATATCTTACTAGTTAATGCTGCCCCAGGAGAAGAAATGTTTTACTGACTGGCCTTTATACAGCTTAGGTGTGAGTGGGGAAGAAGCACCACTGGAAGAAAGGTTGATGGGAAGGTGATTAATTAATTGTAGAGGTGATTGGTTTCAGGTTTTCAGGTGTGAGTGATTGACACCTGAGAAAGGAGCATTGCAGCTGGGAGCAGCCTAAGGTAAGGCAGGCCCTTTCAGGAGGATAACCAGCACTCCTGAGGCTGTTCAAGCTCTAAATAAGCTCTATCTCTTCTGGTGTTTTGTTCTGTAGGTAGATGCCCTCAAGTAAATAAAAATTTGTTCTCAGTTCTTGTGCTGTCTTCTGGGCAGGACAGTGTGTGATGTGGGAGAGCTGTTACAGGGTGGTTGATATGCCTAAAGCTCAGTCTGATTTTTGAGAAGTACCAAGCCTCCAGCTGGCATCAGCTGCTGCCATCAGCAGCAAGGTGAAAAGCAGGAAAGAAACTTGAGTGGAAATCTAACATTGCTAGAAGGGCCACAAAAATGTTACACCACAGCTGCTGTGCATCATCCTTGCTCTTAATGCTTGCACCTGGGTTGAGTGACCAGTAGAAACGGCATCTTCCACCTGTGCCTTGAAAAAACTGAGAGCATTTTCCTCCAAACAAGTTCAAAGAAATTGTTTTAGATGGAGATATTATCTGATAAGGCCAAAGCAGGGCCATGCAGTTTCACCTTAGGAATGAAGTCCCTAAGTATTCAAGGAAAGGTGGAGATTTGTTATCTCTATTCCCCCACCCCCTCCATTTTACCTCTACAGAGTGTAAACCCATCAGGCGTGGGAGGGACTGTTTGAAACCAAGGTCTAGTGCTGGTCTGATGATGCTTTACCCTCAGGCGGCACTGAAACACTGACTGCAGAAACCAGTGGCAGCTGTTGAAGGCGGTGCCATCCCCAGCTGGAGGCAGGCTGCCAGGCCCCGGGCAGGGTCAAGGGGTGAGCACATGGCAGCAGCTGCAGGTCCCAGCAGAACCCGCCCCTGCAGCTTCATTGGGCTGAGCTGGCCCACTGCGGGTTTAAAGCACCTGCGGGGTAGTCCGGAGTTCTGCTTGCTGGCTCGAGTGTAAGGCAGTGGTTAAGGGCGGCAGGAAATGGGGGCCAGGGGTTGTACAGGGACAGGTTGTTCTCTTAAGATGTCGGCAAACTTCTGAAGGAGAGAATGTGTTGAAGGCTATGTTTATTCACACTGTTCAACCATTTTTTGGTGCTATCCTATTAGCTGGAACAGAAAGAAATGTCGGAATTGGAATATGCTGTATTCATCTGTTCTAGGCTATAAATTGACTGTGAAACATCACATGGAGGCTCAGTAGTGCTCCTTGCTGTTGTCAGCATTGATGGAGTGGCACCCTGTGAACGACAATGTTTTCTTTTGCAGATATGGTTGGAGTGATTCACAAATGCAGTAAACTTAAATCTTCCTCCTTTTTGTGCTGTAGCAACAGCCGGGATGGTGTTAAAGAAGTCTTGAGGATGATACCTGGACACAGTGGGGGGCTATATTCACATGCAGTGTAAATACAGCAGTAAATTTGCAGCCTTTTTACAACTGCCAAGACACAGGAAAACGTTAGGAGTGGCCAGTTGACAGACCCAGATGGAGAGTGACTGCAGACAGTTGGAGATGTGGTAAATCACCATACAGGATGTTAGTGGTAGAGCTGGGGAGGTAATACCACAAACCACAACTTTTACTCTCGTGCACCTTTGCACCTCCAGGTGGTTTAATGCAGCCTTTGCATCTACATTTAATAGGTGTCTTTAAAGAATGATACTTCCCCACTGATTCTATGTCCCATTCAGTGTTCAAGGACTGCTTCACCACTCAAATAATTGTGTTTTCAAGGAGGATACGTTAAGAAAAGCCCATGGATTCTCTGTAGAAGACAAGACAATTGGAAATCAAAAGTTGGCTTTGTATCAGAAATAACTGATGCTTGATGAAAAATTTGTTTTCTGTTGGCTATGAATTTTAAAGTTACAAAACTCTTAAACCAACTTGTTAAATGCAGATCCTTATTTTTCTGCTGCTGGACGCTGGAAAACATTAAATGTGACTTTGCAAATTTCCAAAGAATTATGAATTCAGAGGAAAACTGATGTTATGGTCCAAGGAAAGGTAAGATAGATCTAGAAGTGTACAGCACATATTTTAGAAAGAATTAGTTCAGTATTAATTCTGCTTAAGAGTGGTGACACTGACAAGTAATTTTGCCTTTCTCTTTCAATTTTCCTTCCTGTAAAATGGAAGTAATAATTTCTAACTGTGGTATTATCCATATGGAGAAGGTGCAATTACTACTGGTACAGGCTGTGCTACATTTCAATCTGGGAGTTAGAAAAAGCTCTCAGTAAATATCTTGATTTTGCACCTAACCAACGTGTATAGTTTCAGGGGGGTAAGAGGTGAGTTTGTCCACAGTCAGTTTCCCAAGAGAAGCTCTCCTTCCCTGGTGCTCAGCCTAGAGCTCTTAGGCTTTATTTTTTTTGTGGAATTCTCCAGCTTGAAGGTGTCAGCTCTATTTTGTTGTTGGCTCTGAGTGTTGCTCCTGAGCTCCAAGAGGATGATTCCTCTGGTCTTTTCAGAGTAATCTACAAGAGGCTTCCTTATGCCACTTTCTTCAGAAGATGCATAAATTCATAACATCCTTCATCCTTTCAATCCTGTGGATTTTGGTGCTTTGACTTTGCAGTTCAAATATTCCTTAATATTTACCAAAGAAATAAGGGAGGTGTTGCTTGGAAAGGGGAGTTAATGTATCGGTTTGGTGCTTGCAAAGGCTTCTGAAAAAGGAAGAAATCCTACTGGAGTGTGATAGGGCACAGACTGTTTAAAAAGTTGGTGTGAAAAGCTATTTTCAGGCCTTGGGCCACAACACCATGACTTTGTTTTGTTGAAGACAGAGGCTCTGAGTTGATTTATCCATATCCTGAGCGTTTAGTGCTCTCCCAATTTCTACCACTTCACAGAGAAACAAGGAGAGAAGGAAGCAGCAAAGAAGAAATGCACAAGTGAAGAGAGGCCAAGAAAATATGTTGCTAGAGGTGGGAAATATTCAGCATCCTGTGGGTCTTGTATGCTGATCCACTGAACACAGTCATTTTGACCTTCCTAAAGCACCTCTGGGTTACAAAAGCTGCTCCAAGATGAATAAGTGAAAGAGAGAAGAGCTGAGGTGTGGGTTGCTGGGGACTGAAGCTGCCCTGCAATGTGTGAAGGCTTTCCCTTGAGCTGTCTCCTCCTGGGCTAGCTCAGTGGTGCCGTGGGGAACGGGGCAGAGTCCTGCACATCTCACTTGGCATCTGCGACAGCTAACCATGGCAACTGCCACCTCAATGTCAATGCTACTTGATCTTACTGATATTTTCAGGTGATCAACAGCTATAAAATGGTTCCTCATTGAATAATAGCCTTTAGAGAATTCTAATCCATACTAAAATGTAACTCTAGTGTCAATGCCTTGATATGAATTTTTGGAACAAATTAAAAATATTTGATTCTTAGTAGTTTGGTATTCTATGATAAATTCACAAGTCCAGTCTATTAGAATCATAGCTTTTAGCTTTTTTCGGTCTATTTTATGTTTTGTTGCACATTAATGTAATTTGATTGAAGAGTTCAATAATATCTCTAATTACTCTTTGATTAAACAAGAGGGAATGAATACAAGAACTGTAATATGATTAATATTTATTTAGTCAGTTTTGCAACTTCTCCTTATACCCTTTATGGATGACTGCCTAGTACTTACATAATTTTTGTTCTTTCTGCGAGACTGCAGTACACTTTTGTTGGTTGTAGCATTACCTTGGAACGTGAATGAAGATCTCATTTAGCTCAAACGCACTAAGGCTGCTTCTAAAGAGCACACCTCCTTCCATGCCAGCCTGGGATGCATAGGTTCTAGTATAAATGTTATGTCTTGTAAATTATTCTAATCCTGTGAACAAACTTGTCATGGTGAATGATGAATTGATTTCTTTTTGTTTGTTTGTTTTCTCTTAATTAACTTCTCTTGTACCAGAAGTTATTTGTTCCACTAAAATATACAGGAATGTGGGAAGTTGGCAGTCTTGATTTATGGCTTTCACCTCATAATCTATTTTTCAAAAATGCACTATTCAAATTTGCTTTTAGTGCTAGATGAGAGATCATTAACCTGCTCTCTTGAGGGCAAGCATACCAGTAAAGGCAGGCAGAAGTTCGGGAAAGCTACACCTCCAGATAACGTGAAGGAAAAACTTAAAATGCAAACATGCCATTACCACAGCATGACAACGGGATCCATGGAAAGAACAACAAACCCATAGCAGCTGGGGCTACAGAACATGGCTGCGTGGCTTCCTCAGGGGCTGCAGCTCAAGTTCTCAGCTGAAGCCCCTCTGAGTCTCTGAGCTGACTTCTTGGGTATCCACTGTTTGCTGGCATTCGACAGAAGTCAGGAGCATCTTCTAGGTCTGAAGTGTTCTGTCCCTAAAAGCCTCTGAGGGACTAAACTGACATGACATTCCCGGGGAGTTCTGTAGTCTTTGCAGCAGGGAAAGGTGGATGGATTGGATGGGTGTCTTTGTTGAACTCTCCAACAAACTGACTTTAGGGGAGAAGGTGCTGCAGATGGCAGACTTGGTCCTGGCTCTCTCAAACCCTGGAGGGCTGGGACATCAGCATGCTGCTGCCTGGCTCTGGGGATACCCTCGTCAGCCTGGGCTCTCACAGAATCATAGAATGGTTCAGGCTCGAGGGGACCTCAGGGGGGGCATCTGGTCCAAACCTCCCTGCTCAGCGGGGTTCTCCTAGACAACATGGCACAGGGTTGTGTCCAGACAGTTCTTGAGTACCTCCAGCGAGGGAGACTCTGCACCCTCTCTGGACAATGTGTTCCAGTATCATTTGCACGGTGAAGAAATTCTTTCTCTTCCTCTGGTGGAACTTCCAGTGCACCACGGCAACACCTTGCCTGTTGCCTCGTGTCCTACTGCCCGGTGCCGCCGGGAAGAGCCTGGTTCCATCTTCCTG